>JAOPJG010000329.1:0-28064 GCA_027478255.1 Dispira simplex | reverse complement strand
CCGTGGGTTAGTTCGTGGATCACAATATCTACGCACAAACCCCCATCTCGGCGGGGAGTAGTTTTGTCCCATAAATATAGGTTAAGTTCGGATATTTTTCCGTTCGGGTAAGTCACGAAATTGGCGTTGTTCATCCTGTCCGCCCTTTGGATTTTAACGACGATGGGGTCTCCCGTACCTTTTCCACCATTAGGGTCGTCCTGCTGGAAATTTCCGGCATTCACGTCGAATCCATAGCGGAACATGAGGTCGTGGAAATAATTAGCCCAGTAGAACACATGTACTCCCACGGCTTCTTGATACTGCAGGGGGTCTTTGGCTAAATCCACGGGGTAGCTGAACCCACCAGAGGAGTTGCTAGGCTGGGGCATAATTTGGGTATTTCCAGCACCGGCGTACTCGACAATGATATTATTGCCTTTTGTGGTCGGAACCTTGGGCTTATGATAGTTTGCGGGATTCCCTGTATCATGCCAGCCATATGGAGATGCAATTGTATCGCCCGGACTTTTCATAAACTGTGGCCTGCTGGTCTCTGGTGATATTCCCTCTTCCCGACCATACACCTGATAAGTATAGGTCTCGGCCGGTCTAAAACTTTGGGCCCAGTTGTTCATCTGCCACACCTCTGACCCCCGACGATCGGTAATAATGTCCAGCACACTATCACCGACAGTAGAAAACCATTGCATTCCCAATATGATAGTGTACGCATCTATAGCAAAGTACACGTGTCCGATGAACTCCACTGTATTCGCACCCCAGGAAGTGGTAGCGGAATCTCGAAGCCCCATATTGTCGGGTTTTATGTCGAAGTCCTGGGGAGTAAAAAATTTTGTCAATGCCCGCTTCACTTGGCCGAGATCAGGCTCCGTTTCGGCCGACCGTGAGGGAACTCCGCACATACCTGACTGAGGTTTCCAAGTTTTCATGGTATTCAATCGATCACCGGATACTACGTTACCAGAGGAGTCAGTCGTAATCACCATTCGGCTATTATAGACCCTTTGACCATTATAAACCAAATCCACATGATGCGTGCGCATACCGATATCACCGTGTTCCACCGTGTTACTAATTTGGTATTGATCTTCCCCAAGACCACTTTCGGCTAAATATTGTGGCAGTGTCAATTGGCCGCCTTCTGTCAGCGAGCGAAGTTCTTTAGACTTATCGTTACCGGCCCCCGTATGCACAATAGATTCGGCAGGAATGGATTGGATTAAATCGTTCGAATCCATACTGGCCCGGGCATCCGCCAACGGCACTCGGGCGACACATTGGGGCAAGTAGTTTGCCAGCAGCACTGGTAAAATAAAATCCTCTAGGAACCGCATGATATTTAGTCCTAGACTGAAATAAATGTTGAAGAGTAGTATCCCAAAAAAAATTGACTTCAATGCCGACAGTCTAAATAAAGGAAATGTTCGACTGTCTTAAGAATAGAAATTGTATGCAAGGCGGTAACAGCTGGATGAATATTATGGCGATGTTTAGGGGTACGCTGTGCCGCAAACTGACGATTGGCAACACACCCTTGCGAAAAGTAATATAAAAATTTTATCCACAAAACGGAGTAGAAACAAAATAAAAAAAATTCAGGAAACGGTTGGTTATGTTGGGATGAATTCCGTTAGCTTAGGCCTTGACCACAACAGTAAAAGTGGGATATTTCGTCTAGAATAGGCAGCATCGCTGGTAAAGGAATGCAAAACGACGAGATACGGTCACCATTATATAGGGATGGTGCCATAGCTCCGGAGAAAAAAATGTCCTTTTCAGTCTCGAAGCGAGGTAGGCAGGTTGGTTAACGAAATAATGAGTTTTCATCTCCCTTCCTTTCCCCTTTTTTCGGATTAGACACACCAGAGTTTACACTGGTCACGAACATCCAAACGTTGATTGGTTCACTTTTTGGGCTTGACTCGTATACCACGCTTGTACAATGTTACATAGTGATACATTATCATTCTGTCCAACATTGGTTACCAATAATACTCCATGGCCAGCCCATCCCTTGTGTCGTACATGTCCTTGGCAGAGATACCACGGGGCGATATCACCGAATTCCTAATCGACAGAGCCCAGTTACACTTTTTCATGCGGGTCCCCAGACAGTACAAACACCGCCTTGGCTACAACAACCACCTTCCCCCTGGGGTACGGTCGTTGTGTTCCAAACATTGGGCTACACAATTGTCACACATGTGCATGGTGAAAAGTTTTGTGTGGTACACATTTATGGAGGGCATATGGGTGTGTATCAATAAAAAAAATTCGACTTCTCAGAAATCTTCCTATAATCCCCCCACACCCTTCCTTTCCCTTATTAGATTACTGTTAATAATTGACTGTGATTTATTGGAATAGTATCGGTTGAGAAACCCAACAGCTGGACGCCGTCATGGGTAATGCGAGTAACGCGGGCTAAACTTTACTCTGGATGGCACTAATGTGCAGAGTTAGCGTTAACCAGCTTTGCAATGCTGAGAGTTGGAAAAGAGAAGAAATTCAGAGCATTTCCTACCTGTGTTTGACGCACCGCGCCTTGAACGAATGAAGTGCAGAGTCCCTTGAAAGAATCGAATTTTGTATATTCCCAAAGTGGCCGAAATAACTTGGTATGTAGTGCATTCTAGTGCGTGGTCCAGGGCTATACAGGTTGAGATTATTTTGTGAATATCTTTAATAACACAGGTGGTGGGGATGGTGACATCTACCTCTCGTCACTTGGACCTTCCTTTCCTCGGTGGGTGTCATGGTAAAGGACAAGAATTCCTGTCTACTATTGAGTAACAGTCTTGTCTCCAATGAAGGTGATCAAACGTCACAATGGAATTATCGCGGTCTGCACAGTTTTTCTATTTTTGCAGAAATACGATTGTGTGTAAAATATCAACAAAGCTTCAATTCATCCTCGCAGGAGTCATGGTGTAACTGCGTTTGATGCCATTTCTCATACATATACTGAGTAATAGGCATCAGAAGAGGTGGAGAGGAGGTACTGGGCCTTGGTTTCTGCACGGCTATAGGACCACTGAAAGTGCAGCGTTCCCTCTCACGTACCTGCTATATCGATAGAACAACGGAAAGCGAAAGGAAGGGTTCCGCTCCTTACAAGCCGGGTAGCAGCCTTTATAGAAGACAATACTAGGGCGTCAACTATGTGCTAACTTTTTCCGTTGACAATTCCTTGACAGTGTATAGAAATTGCTGGTAGTATTCTTCAGTCGTTTTTGTCTATGTGATACGGGAGTGAAAAAGGCAAAACAAGGCGAGTAACAAAAAATGGGGAATAGTGTAACATCCCCCGCCCTAGCTCACTCGTTGGCTGTGTATGTGCCCCCCCCGCTTTGGCTGGTTCAGCGAATTCGTGGGCAACAAAATAAAACTAAATGCCACTTCTTCCTTCGCGTGTCAGTTTGCAGCTCTTTCATGGTCATTGCTCTTTTCTGCCGATTTTTCTTCTTTGGTTTACTTACTCATTCCCCTTTACATTACCAAAAAAAATAGTCCTGGTGTTCCTATTTCTTGAACAAGCACCCTCCTAGTACTGAATCATGCGGAGTCTCACGTTGCTCACCGAGCAAACTCATCATTTTCACAGCTCGGCGACCCCTGAATCGACCAGGGATCCGGCTGACGCCTTGGCCAATCTAAACTTAGCTGACCTTTCACAATCCCATCCCTTGGAACACCGATTTACACCCTGTGCCTCCATTTGTGTGGACAGTGCTAACCAATGGACCTACCATCTCGTTTACCCAACAAACGACCAGGGACCGGTGTTAGCCCGAGTAAGATTGGGCCCCGATTTCCCCGATGCAAGTTTGGAAGTACTGGTGGAGTTACCGGTGAGTTCGGAAGTGATGTTGACAGGATTCCAGTGTCTCATTGATCTGGACGCGGTATATCTGACTTTTAGTAACGGTGATATTTTTCTGATACGGGATATATCTACCAGTCAGGGGATTGTCGGGGTCGACGGTTGGTTAGACCACTTAGACTTGGTGGGTACCGTAGACGACGGGATATTATCTACGGCTTGGAGTCCTGATGAAGAAGTACTGGTGGTGGTGACGGGTCGGTATAATTTGATTTTGATGACCAAGGAATTTGACGTATTGGCCGAATTCCCTATTCATGGCGAAAGCCAGGGTCATGATGCCAGTGTGTCTGTCGGGTGGGGTAAAAAAGAAACCCAGTTCCACGGTTCGGCCGGGAAACAAGCCGCGCAGGTTAAACAGGACCTGAGCGGCCGTCATCTTTCCGTGAAGGATGACCGACTTCCCCGTATTGCATGGCGTGGGGATGGTACCTATTTTGTATGCTCGGCGGTAGAACCCGGGGACCAAGTCTCCTGTCGTATGTTACGCGTCTACTCCCGGGAGGGTCTTTTGCTGAGTACGAGCGAATCCGTTGATTGCTTGGAACAACCGCTGTGTTGGAAACCCAGCGGATCCCTGATCGCCACTACGGAACAGCTACCCCACCGTCACGATGTGATTTTCTGGGAACGAAACGGTCTTCGTCACGGCGAATTTACCTTACGGGAACCCCACGGTACTTCGGTGCGATCCCTGCAGTGGAATTGTGACTCCACTGTTCTGGCGGTGGTACTTGAACAAGGTGAACGGGTATACGTTCAACTCTGGACCGATCGTAACTACCATTGGTATCTTAAACAACAGATCGAATCGGTTAACGCCAAGGATCCACTGGTAGCCATGGCGTGGGATCCCGAACAGCCGCTGCTTTTACATTGGGTCACTGGAAAAACCTATAATCGGTACCAGTACGCCTGTGACTATTTCTTTGGTTACTCAAGGCTCACCCAGAGTCTGTCGGTGGCCGGAGTGGTGGATGGCACCGAGCTCAAACTAACTCCCTTTAAAGTAGCTAATGTGCCTCCACCCATGTGTTATACTACCGCGACGGTCACCACACCTATTCAAACCGTCGCCTTTTTGCACCATGATACAGCCGTGGGCAGGGATAATGTATTGAATAATGCGTTCGCTGTGCTGCACCACGACCAGCAGACACCTGTGACCTTGTACGGATTTGCCCAGGGGGAGCAAACGCCCACTACCCAGCTTGAGGAATTGGGTACGGTTTTGGCCCCACGTACAGGTCTCACCTTACGGCAAATGGTCTACCCGCATCCGGAGACCCTGGTTTTTTTAGCCCATGATCAACTGGTGAACCAAGACGTGATTCTCGTTGCCCAACTACAGTCGTCGATAGATTCGACCAATCAACCACACTGGGAATGGCAGACGTGGGTAGAAAAACGGCTGATGGATGCTGTGGGTTCCAATGCAACCGTGGTGGGTCTACGGTTAGGTCTAGCCTCGGAGACTAACCGGGTGTTTTTGGAAACGGTGTCCGGCGTTGTATACGAAGTACCATTGGAACATAATGACCTGCAGGTTGAGGTTGGTCCCTTACAACAAGTGGGACAGTTACCCGAAGCCTGTCCCTGGGTAGCGTGGTTAACCATTGGAGAATCCACCGTCCAATCCCACGCTACGCTGGACAATGCTATGGATGAATCTACGGGTCCACATACGGTTTTGGTGGCTCGATCCGAGCGTCATCGTTTGCATCTGGATGGACAAGTGTTGTCCGCCCACTGTACATCATTTTTCGTAAACGACCATTTTATTATGTTTACCACTGCCGACCATCAACTACGGCTTCTACCCCGATTTTTGGCCGAGGAGGAAATTGTCCGTCTAGCCAAACTTCCCACGACGGAATTTGACCCCATCGGTCGTCGTCGGGTGGAACGCGCGTCCCAAATTGTGTGCGTGACCAACAACGACACAGCGGTGGTGTTACAAATGCCCCGAGGAAATTTGGAAACCATCCACCCACGTGCCTTGGTACTGGAACGAATTCGGCAGCATATTACCCAGTGCCGCTACCGGGAAGCCTTCCTCCTGTGTCGTAAACACCGCATTGACATGAACATCCTGGTGGATTACCGACCGGAACAGTTTATGACCTATGTGGAAGACTTTGTTACCCAGGTGGATGACCCGGATTACCTCAACTTATTTTTATCGTCATTGCGAAACACAGACGTGTGTCAAACGATGTACCTGGCCCGTCCTCCGAGTGTGGACGCTCCCAGAAACTCCACCGTCGTCAGGTCAGTTAAAGTAACTGATAAGCGGGAAAAGGTATGCGTGAAAGTACAGCAAGTGTTGCAAAGACTGGATCCCCACCGATACTTGACCTCTATAATAACCGCCAGCGTGTGTCGTAACCCAGACTCCTTACAGGACGCGATTGGTACCTTGTGTGATCTACAGACCCAAGACTCGGCCGATTTAGAGGATACCTTGAGATACCTCTTGTTTTTAACTGATGTGGAAAAGGTATATCAAGCGGCTTTGGGTGTGTACAATCTGCCTCTGGCGTTGTTGGTTGCCCAGCGTTCTCAAAAGGATCCCAAGGAATACCTCGCATTTTTAATTGAATTGCAGAATTGTGAGCAGCATTACCGGCGATTCAAGATTGATGATTATCTCGGCAGACATTCGTTGGGCCTGGAACATTTGGTTCGGGCCAGTGCGGTGGCGGGAGACTCTGGTGTGGACCACCCTTCGTTCGATGACATTACCGCGTACACCGAAAAGCATAAACTATATGAAGTGGCCCTGCGGGCCTGTGCGGATCAAGCAAAACAACAGGCGACGCTATACGAATTGTACGGTGACTACCTCACGACCTGTCACCAACACAACCAAGCAGCCCGTTGTTATTTACAAGCCGGTCAAGTGACCAAGGCTACTCAAAGTTACAAACAGATGGGCCAGTGGGAAGAAGCGATTGCTCTGTTCGCCAGCCAAAACTCTGGAAAACGGGCGCTGTACGAATTTGCCAAGAAAGTTGCCGAGAGTTTGGTCGGTCGAAATCGTTACGAAGCGGCGGCTAGGGTATATTTGGAATACACGCCCGAAACCGAATACGCTATCCAGTTGTTGATCAAGGGGAACCACTGGTTTACGGCGGTTCGCATGACCCAATTGAAAAACCGTGCCGATTTGGTCGAGACTACTCTCTTGCCAGGTTTGGAACAGGCCCAGGAGGAGTTGAAAGAAGATTTAGGTAAACTGGAGGACCAACGAAGCAAGATGGAGGCCCGGCTTGTGGAGATTCGTCGTGAACCATCCGCCCCTCTTACCTCCCACCCCCAGGTCGAGGAAGGGTTAGACAATGTGGACATCATGTCGGAAGCCACTACCCAGATCACTCGTTATACTCAATACACTACAGGTAACACCACTATGACTAGTGCGTCCGGTCGGTCTACCCGGTCGGGCAAAACGGCCAAGAGTCGCCGGAAACAAGAACGGAAAAAGATGTCTGGTAAACGAGGCAGTGCGTTTGAAGAACGGTACCTATTGGAGTCCACCGCCCGACTGGTAGAACGGGTCACTTTGGCCCTGCAGGAACTGGACGCATTGGCCCAAATCTGTCTGTATTTCCGGCAGACTGCCCGGGCCCAGGAGCTACAGGAATTAGCTGAACAAACCTCAGGGCGTATGACCCAGTTATGCCTGTTGGCGTATTGTCCCCGTCGGTTAGAACAGATGCAAGTGTGGGTTCGCTGCTCACCCATGTGGCATAAACAGCTGGTGAGCCACTGGCGGGGAGATTTACCGTCGTCCGGCCAAAACTTGGTGTTTATGGTAGATAATATCGCACCAGTCAATAATGCTAAAGTTATCCATTTGCCCGACTTGCCTTTGTTGACCGCTGGTTTGCAGAGTCCTTCGACTGTACAGAACGGTAACCATCGGGATTCGTCCCCAAGCGATGCCGGTGACTCTCATATCGACAATATTGTATAGACTTGAGAGTAGTATTACTTTCGTTATTTCATTGTCGTTATACAACTATTTGCGTTTGTTGGTATTGTGTGAGCTTATCAATTACTAGTGGCAATGCAAAAAAAATAATAATTTTGCTCAGTCAAGCTTGCAATGAGTAGCTAACACATGGGTAGTTTTTTTTCGACTATATAGGGATAAATCCGCCGAAGTTGAATGGGTCTCTCACAAAATCCTATTGGTTATGTTATAGTTGGTACATTTTTATTACCAAATCTCTATATAGTCAAAAAAAATCACCCATATGTATATAGTAATAACCCTTATATAACATCGCAAGCGTGTACTAATCGTCACATAAACTGGTACTCGATGAATGAAGTTGTTTCGTGTACCAATAGTGTAAATGATGTTCCACCTCGCCAACGGTTTTAGCCTAAATATTTGGCTAAATTTAGTTTGTGGCTATTGCAACAGGAGTCAGAGCACGTGCCTGGGAAAGAAGAGCTTTCCCCCTGATAACCAGAATTGGATCTCTATGTGATACGCTCTGAGAACGGTCGATTTCCTGCTGAGACGAGAGAGTTTGACGACTTGAGCTCGAAGTATCCTGAATATTCATATTTTATATGTACAGGGTACACCCTTGTTTCCTGCTCCTGTCAGCAGTCCCAAAGACCCTTATTTTGGTTCCACTGTAACTTACATCACAGCTGGTGTATAATGTTCGTAGATGACAGGTTCTGATTTTCATATATAAGTGCTAGTATTCTTTAGTACGAGTTTTCCTTATGATTAATAAATATACTTGTTTGTATTAATTGTTTGACAATTCTTAAAATTCCGTACGATAGTTTATTTGTTGTGTCTACTCGCACTAACATATACTAAATCACATTTCACTACCACATATTACACCCGCCAGACTCAACACCACCTTATTCCAATCATAAAGCGATACATGCCCCAAGATACCAATATAAATGTATAAAATTCGTAATTCTCCACGCGTAGCTATAATTACAGGGTAGGAGTCATCATTACCTAGCATTGTAGGTACACCCTCGAACCAACATTATCATTAACGATGTAAAAAGGTTATACTGTACAACGCACTGTCCCAGCTTATTTCTTTCTTACTCATTCCCCTCGTCCTCCTTGTACTTTTTCATCAACTTGATGCCAGTTAATTCTTCTTTGACGTAATCACCGGTCAGTATCGGCGGGTAATTCTTAGCGGTAGGCGAATTAACAAAGTCAGGCGCCAGCGGCCGAAGAAGTTGGTCAGAGGCGATATGCAAAAAGAAAGTAGAAGACACCCGCCACAGGGGACGACGTTGCGGCTCCGGGATAGCCCTGACACGTTCCATGGCGGCCTGAGTAAGGTCCGTCACCACGACTTCATGGTACCCGGCCAACACTTTGCCACCTGTAAGGTACTCCATTTGCCGGCCGGTCTGTACCAACAAACACCCATCGGGTACTTTAACCTGGAGTTTAATACCTTGGTTTCGGGGCCAGATGTACAATCCAGGATACCGAGATTTACCATGCAAGGTCAGAAAATTCAAGTCGTAGTGAAATCCCGCCAGAACGGTACCCACTTGCCCGTATTTCTCCAAATCGGAACCGGTCGGCGCCAATAAGTGAGGACCACCCTGTGTAAGATTGGTAAAAGTATCCCGTGGTAGTCCAAACCCCATGGCGGCCATCTCAGATACCAACAAACCCGACCTATGGAGTAAATTACCCCAATCATCCATGACAGGCTTCCACTTTGGAAATCGTTCACGATGGGGTGGAACTACTGCGGGGGCGTTCAACCGCGGAAACCGGGTATCTTCGGGCACATCACCGATACGCCAAAAAAAGCGCCATTTGGGGTCCGGTTGGGTGAGCGGCAAAGGTCGGTTATCAGGGTTTATACTGGCAATCAAGTCCTGGCAGTCGGAGTGGGTGCGACATTTGGGATCTTCGGTCAATTCGGGACTTACTCCGATTTGATAACCTAGTTCCGGCCGAGCGTCTTGGAGCAGGTCGTCTAAAGGTTGCGAGTAGTAATCCTCCAACATGTCCAGGAACTCTTCATTTTTGTCGTTGCTCACCCGAGGGTCACGTAATAGTAAGCATCCGTAGTCATGAAGAGCCTGAGCCGCCTTTTGACACTCGAGTAGCGCTTGGGGACTGTCAGGTGCCTCGAGAAATTCCTTGGCTTCAACTAAAGGGAGTTCAAAATCTGCCATACTTGTGGTTAGCTTAATATAATATAAAATAACGGCCGAAAGTACAAGTGATTGGCAGTCAACCGAGAAAAAAACCAGCTTGTTTTGGTGCTTTGCTGAATGTAAATACATTTACAACACTATAGCATATGGGTGATTTTTTTTCAACTATGTAGAGATTCGGAGTAACAACGTACCAATTGCGTTTTAACCAATAGGATTTAGCAAGAGACCTACGCAATGCTGGCGGATTTTTCTCTATATGGGTGATTTTTTTTTGACTATATAGCGAAAAATCCGCCAGCTTTGAGTGGGTTTCTCACAAAATCCTATTGGTTAAATTATTACTAGTACATCTTCTCTCCAAATTGCTTTATAGTCGAAAAAAAACTACCCATATAGTGGAAAAAAAATCGCCCATATGAGTAAGTATTTACGTTGTTGTATTCCTTACTTCCAACGGTACAGAGTGGGAAAATAACATCTTGGTGTTTCCTCGTCCTTCCTCCGCCGATAACACGTGACTAAGGCTCAGTCGGATCATTCACTGGTATAAAACACACACTGATTATTCATTCATTCGCCCCCGGGCTCTCTTCCGTTTAGTATCTAGTTTATAGTTTATCATTTATATACATTACCTTATCTTATACTTGCCATAGTGCATAGGTTTTAGCATTTATCCTTAGGTTATTAAAGGTCTAGTTTACCCGAATTCTAAGATTTTTTATCCCGGGTTATTGCGTTTAGAGTTTATTATGTAATTTATTCCATATTTAAACTGGATATACCTTGGAGATATCGCAGTACGAACGCGTGTAATTATTAATTATATTCTTTTTAGCATGCTCCATAGCGTAAGCCTTGAACGCAGTAACGTAGCGACCCAGAACGTGAATAGAGCGAATTTGGGCTCTGAAAAAGTTGGAAGCGTACGTTATGCGGCAGTCCAGGTTACGGATAACGTAGTCCGGGTCCAAATCACCGGGTTTGTGTGGGGGGAGCGAGGGAGCCGGGGGTTTCAGCGGAGGAATCTTGTTCACCTGTACACCGTGGAGTGATCCCCGTGCCATAACATAATGGGTATCATTTTTCTTTGGTTAGTTTGTTATTGTTATTATTACTGTAGTTATCAGCGACTTCACTAAGTTTCCCATTGTCGGCACTTTAATGTAACTCACCGATTACCAAGTTCATACCTACAGACGGCAGTCCTTCCACTTTAATTATGTGTACATCTATATCTTTTCAAGTTCCAAGAAACGGAAAACCAAGTCGTAACAAGTTGTTGATCCTTTATAATAATTAGGTCCGTCGGAAAAGTAGCCGATAACTATCCAAACCTTTCTGCATGTTATGTTTCTTAAAGCGGAAAAATGTTATCCACGCCGAAGCCACTTACATTGGAGTTGTGATCATTGCAATATTAGTTAAATCATTATCAATGTGTGTTCGTAAAAGAACTTTTTAATGTATAAATTACTGTGAATATGACTATGGGAAACCTATTATGAAAAGGTGGCAGTGAAAAAAGAATGGATATTAATGTAACTAATCTAACCGCTTTACTACTTACAGGTCACCACCACCGAAAAACCAAAACTAAAAAAGAAACAAAAAACAAAAAACAAAGCGGAAAATTAAACTACCTAGCGAGGGGCTACTTGGTAGTTGATAATGCGGCGACGGCGTTCGGAAGCCCGCTCCAATCTGCGCCGTTCTTCCTCGCGCTCGTCAGAAAGCATGAACTGTACCGTCGTCACACAAAATTATTGGAATTATGTGGAAGTCGCGACCAAGTTGGTAGGTCCACCAGGGTGGGTAGTGGCTGTACCATAGTAGGATGGGGGAGAGGGTATTGCAAATGCACACCAATCAAGTAGAGCGAATCACATAGGCGAAAATAAAATAGCACGTCAAGATCAGGAAATGTTAGATAACTGACAGTTACCATACCAGTGAAACTGAAAACGTTATTCCGGGCTCTACTTGCTAAATTCCAATGTTCTCTTGTCAGAGATCAACAGAATACTGTGGGTAACTTACCTCTTTCTGGTATTCCATCAGGATACGCGCCAAGGTGGGTTCGTTCGGAGGGGGAATAATACCTTTACTACTGGCAAAGGCCACCACCACACTGTATTCCCCAGTCACAGCATCACGCGCCCGACATTTGGCCAAGTATGCCTCCTCCATCTCTTCAAGAAGGGTACGCAAGTCGGACATCGCCCCGTCGTACCGGCACTCGTACATGAAATTAGCGATGGCCTCGGAAAGATCCCTGTGTAAAGAAAGGATGTTTAAGACGGCTTCCGAGCCTCGACCCTTTTCGACCTTATTTACCAAGGCGTAAATCGTAGTGTCCCTAAATTGGAGTTCTTGACATCCGGTCTGAAGCTCGGTGTCCTTCGCCTGCAATTCGGTATCCTTCGCCTGCAATTCGGTATCCTTCGCCTGCAATTCGGTATCCTTCGCTTGAAATTCGGTACCCTTCGCTTGCAACTCGGTGTCCTTCACTTGCAACTCGGTGTCCTTCACTCGCAACTCGCCCTTCGTGGCCTTGATAACGGAATCCTTGGCCTGGAGCTCACAACTTCGTCTTTCCGTTTCCAAAATCTGCGGGCGCGTCAGTATCCGCAGATTTAAGGATAGGGGAAGTACAAGTCGTGCGGCGAAAGGTCACGGTAGAACAACAATACAGGTATCAAAAAAATATCAGTTAGCGAAGGAATATTTACCTATGGGTGAAATGCAGAGAAGCGAATACTGTGATCACTGCGATCACTGCTGGTGTCGATCACAATCAAGGTATCATGTACTTACCATATCAGGGATTGGCGTTTTGGAGCGCCAGTAAAGCCAAGGGATATAGCCACAAAGGGTAACGACGATGATAACGAGCAACTCAAAGATCATGGTTGCAGGCGGATACGGTAAAAGATCACAACGCCACGGGGGTAGGGCAATAAGATAGGGGGGTAGAATATCGGAAAAGGTATCAAGGGGTAGTAATCCAATATCAAAGGTAAAGTTGAGGAAATAGGCGATGATCAATTCAACACGCCACGTCCGGGGGTTTTTATATCCGTCACTGACCATCGAAAAATTTACTGTGCCAACTTTACCGACGATGGATGATGGAGGTCATTGGCCAGCATGAATTCACCAACGGATTTTACCGTGGATTCGGTTGTCGGTTATCGGAACCGGTAAAATCCTCCACCACGTATGACGTATTTTTTCCACTTGGCTCTTCTAACGTCTGCCTTGGATATGTACGTGGAGAGATATTGGACAGACTGGTTCGGAAATGAGTCGTATCTAATGCCAGCGTCGTCAACTTGCGGTCCCGGTATCCTTTTACAGACTTGCGCCGAGTTAGCTGTATTGGTTTCACACAATCAGCTTGGCTCCACACTATTTACGTGACTTCCCCGATCCTTCACTAGCAGTTTCGGAGAATTGATTGACCGTAGGTTTACATGACGAGTGATTCCCAATGCTCGCTGGCTATGCAACAAGGGGTCGTCGGAAGTAGGAAAAAAAGGTAGTCACAGTTTACACCAAGTGCCGTTATGAAACCGCATTTAATTAACTAGGGCTATTTCGTTTAGTTTTCCTTTATTTCACTTTCACTAGGTGGTCAGCCTGCTTTTCCCCAACCGGGAATACTAGAGCAAACTATGAGCCTGTTTTATGAGGGCTAGAGTTGGTGAGAGGGCATGACTGCTTTCGCTGCCCCATCTCCTCCCCTGGTTGGGCAGTACCGACTACACCACATAGGTAAGCGGGACTCAGGGGGATTCGACTCGCTGTCGACCCACTCTATGAAGCTCCTTTTCTGCCTATACAGCCTTTGGCTATAGTGTGAAAGCACTCCTTATTTGTTGGTTATTCAGGGTTTAGTTTCTTCACCATACTAGGTTATTCCCCACTATATCGTGTATACTGCGTCCTTGGTTTACCTTTAGCCGTTCACCTTCTTGTATTCAATTCGTTACTCTTGACTTACTAGTCGTGACCGCCTCTTTTCATTTAAGTGACTTTATCCTTGTCGCCAAGCACTAGCAACTCAACCGTGTCGACTCTCCAGGTGAGTTTCCGAATGGCAAGACGATGGCCCACACGTTCCAGGTCCCACGCCCTTAAACTCATTTACTTACCGTTTTATTCCTAGGGCAAGGTTATTATTCTGGTCTGCCAGTGGTAAGACAGGAAACACAAGGCCGGTAGTGATATCGCTCATCATGATTGCAAAGGTTACATTGAACCCATTCGTACAGCAGTTTTATTCGGTGTATTCGCCAGTAGGCTTTCTCTTCTACGGTATATGTGTCGGAAGAGTAAAAAAGGGAGTTCAGTTTCTTGTGACTTTTTTTAGAGCGTACTGAAAATCAATAAGGGCACTTCTTTTCGTTTATATCGCGATTTGGAGCAAAGATGTATCGATTAAAGCAATAGGACTTCGTGAGAGACCCGTTCAATTTTAATGTAATATTTTATATAATTGAAAGAAACTAACCATATGTTTTAATTTAATAAAAATCAAAGCACAACTTCACAACTCTTAGTGACAGTTGGAAATTCGACACGAAACAGTGCTGCAAGGTCTGGAAAATAAAAGCTGCAGACTAGTAAAAAGAAGAGAGTAAATCCCACAATATAAAACCTTGAAAAGGAACACAAGCGATAGTTATAAAATATAAACAAGAACTCAGACGGTGAAGACTTACTTCGGCTAGAACTTCGGACAAATTCCCTTAAGCAGGGGAATTGGCTTTAGGCGGAAGAAAACCCAGTAGGGGCATTTACGTTGGCATTAGCGGTGGTATCCGTTTCTGAGGTCAAGGGCTGGTTCTGAACGGTGAAATATAGGTTTTTCTTGATTTCACTACACTTGGAGCTGCCAATGGGAGTCATCTTTCTCCAGAAACTGCAGTTGCTATACTTCACATCAATTTCTCCACACAATTCTTGCAGGTAAAGAATTTGGATACCACTGAAGTTCGTTAGAGTAGAAGCAACATTGCTGTTGGGATTTTTGTCGAGATATTTCATCTCCTTCTGGTAAGCCTTGTAGTAATCACTGGTGATGACACTTAATGCGCGAAGCTCTCTGACGTTGCAGGATTCGGAGTTGGCAAGTGAGACCACAGCAGCTACAACGAAAGTAGCGACGGTACCAAGCTAAGCGAAACGCATGGTAATGGATGGAGAACAGCGATGGAACACGAAAAAGTGGGAAAAGAGATATGGGAAACGGGTATGGTCGCCAAGGCTTTAGGCTAGGAGAAGAATGTCAGTGGTGATGTATCCAAATAGAAGAGCGGGATATGGAGGTTTATATATCATTTTCCAGCGAATTTTCTCGGGCGAAGGCGATAGGGTTTAGATTACGAACTGAATAGCCGACGGAAGTAACCAGTTCGAGAGTCATGGTTCAAATTTTGCTAATTTCCCATTACATGAAAATGGTAGGGTTATTGGTGCTAGTTGGATATCACAAGAATCGTTATGGGAGTCGGAGTAAATTCTGTGCGCTTATCGAATGTTATACATGAGCTTCACACTACGCACTAAGTAGCCCGTGTTAAAGCCATCATATTCTAGACAATTAAATAATAGCTCCATGGGGCATCGCGAATTCTTAAATGACTTTAAGTGGATAACGCAGTCGAGGATGGAAAGTTAAATGTGAAATTTTTGGAAGCTATTCGTGCATGGCCATGGTGGTTTACGAAGCTGGCTGCTGTTATATTTTGAGATTGGGGGGATAAGGAGTGAGAACCGGTGAGTACTCTTCATGTTTCTCGGGATTGGAAAAAAGGGCACACTGCCATTATGACCACATATTGGTGAAGGTCAGTGGTAGACTAGGATGGAATAGCTTGATGTCATATTGTAAATGGGGGTTTCCATTTTTTGGATGAATTTTCAATGAAAAACAATACTGCTTATGTAAAAGCTCACAAGCACCATTTTTGGAGAAACCCCTCAACATGCAGCACTTTCTACTGCAAAAAAAACTCGAGGAGGGGAGCACAAGTTGAAGTCTACCCCTTCTCTCGATGATGTGGTGAACCACTTGCCTTCGCTGTCGAAAAAGGCGGCATGCGCCAGATACTTAGGGAAAGCAAGCCTGTGGACTAACTTCAGTCGACTTGCAATGCGGGTTGTCCCCCTGATCACATCACTGTTAACTCAGGCCCTATGAATCCTCCCGGTTACCCAAGATGAAGAAAGGACACCTTCCAGGTCGAGATTTCGAGTCCGGCTAAGCCCACACGACGAGAAGCTCTGATTGAAGATGTTCATTCCACATACGAGATTGTGCACAATTTCCAAGCCACTATGCTAGAGCAAAACAATTAAATAGAGGGAATTTTCTCCAAAAGGATTGATTTCCTCATGTACCATACGAATAAATCTTTAGACACTAATCTGCTCGTGAAGTTTATTATTTCTGTGAGGTCCTGCTCGATTCCATTACAGCAGTTTATTCAGTTTATTGTATACTCAAGTTTACTTAAGTTTACATGCCTCTGCACGCTCCTAAATTGATGATTACATAAGTTTAGTTTAAAGTAAAAGCTATCGTTTACTCAGAGAATAACGAATGATGTAACAAAATCATAACAAAATTTATAGTACACTTTGACATCACAATATAAATAATTTTCATGAAGATAAATGTTCATCAATTGGCCCCATGTTGGGAGCACAAGTCAAAGGGAAACCTTGTGAAGAGGTTACACCATCATCGGGGATGCCTCGACTTGTGGCCATCAAATCAGCTTCATCTTGGAGCTGGTCGTCCTCGTTGGAAGATGTAATCTCTAGCTTCTGTTCCAGTAATATGGGTGATTTTTTTTCGTCTATATAGCGATTTGGAGCAAACGTATGACAAATATAATTTAACTAAGATTTTGTAAGAGACCCACTGAACTCTGGCAGATATTTCGTTATATAGTCGAAAAAAACCACCCATATCAGCATACCCAGAGTTGATAAACACTACGAAGAAAGCGTGTTTAATTTTACAATAATAATATAATTTTATGTTAATATTTGGTGTTTCCTCGTCTTCTTCCTCCGCCTATATCATGTAGCTAAGACCCAGTCTCAGATCATTCACTGGTATAAAACTCACACACTGACTATTCATTCACTCGCCTCAGGCTCTCTCTCGTTTAGTATCTAGTCAATAGTTTATCGTTTATATACATTACCTTATCTTATACTTACCATAGTTCATAGGTTTAGCGTTTGTCCTTAGCTCATTAAAGGTCTAGTTTACCCTAATCCTATCATTAATAATGTCAAGGACGCTTTTGGAACATATATACAGAAAAAAAACGAGCAGACTCGTCCATATACAGCAGGAGTAAGATAACGTTTTATAAAAAAATGTAGTTATCATAGGATAGAGAGAGCATTAGTCATACACAGCCAAAGCGGATAGATATAAGGGTAAGGTTAAACAGTACATGCGGAGAAGACATAGGAAGGTGGAAACCAGAAAAAAAGACGCTGTGTCATATTATATAAGTGAGATGGTGCAGTAGGTGAAGCAGCAGTGAATAAAGCCATTGGTCGGATGTTTAAAGATATGATAAAAAGGGGAGAGTGTGTGACCCTCGGCAGGTCGCAGTGTAAATGTAAATCGATTACGGCATTTCCATCCAACTCCCGAAAAATATATGTTAGCGATTATGAATCCTGTTAAAACAAAGTAACACCATTTTTTTAAAAAAAATTTCAAAGACTGCCCGTATTCACTTCATCGTCCACGATTTCCTCAATAATTAAACCATCATCGTACGCCAAATTCCAATCCCCATCCCCCAACGGATCGTAGTTACCATGCAACGGGTTATGTGAGGCGATTTGGGGTCGATAACGATCAGGATCGTCGGCTTCCTCCCACTCCTCCACGCTAGAATAACTATCTTCATCCAAATCACTGGCGTCAACTTCCGGTATTCTTCGATAACGGCGATCCCGACGGCGACGACGACGCCGAGTAGTTTCCTGAGTTTCGTGGATATGATCGATTAAACCCAACACATGGTGACCAGCCACATTACAAATAAAAGAATCCAGTAACAAGGCCCCAATCGTAAATAATAATGTCCAATACAACATGGTAGCGAAATTTTTGGTGGTATCCTTAACTGGATACTGTGGACCTTCTGCCAGTACCGTATCTTCCATGGCAAGTGGAGCGGCCACCGTGTTCGGATAATCATTTTGATCCCAGTCGGATTGACGAACAGTATCTACCAAGGTACCATTATCCGTAGTGGTGCGTCGGGATCGCAGCGGTGAATCTGACAGGTCATTAGTGGGACCGACCAATGACGTACCGATAAGACTGCGCCGTATACGGGAACGTAACCGACCTACCGACCCAGGTGTGGTATCCGCAGCTGCAGTAGTCGATGAACCTGGCGTAAACGGCGAAGGTAGGGGATGCCTAGGAGACACAGCGGTCATCAACGGAATCATAAGGGAATTTTGCAACTGGTGCTCACTAATCACCTGCGGTGCACCACCTCCGTTTAATGTGTGGAGGGGACTGCGGGATCCCGAATTTGACCCATGAAGACGCGATTTATCCAAAGAATCCTGAATAATTCGACTCTTTTTAACCACTTTACACCAAAACTGCACCTCTACGTTGTCATCGCTCTCCGCCAAGGTATCATCTTCGCCGGTCGTCGAGGTTCCACCACCGGGTGAAGTATGGGCCTTAGGCAGTGAAGAACGGTTGTCCTCCGAGGTGGCCATTATCAACTGTTTACGATAACCCCCGAGGTATTCATCCTGGGCCTCGGCTTGAGCAATGTCTTGGTCGTCGAGAACCGGACGGGACGGACTACGAATGGCGTCAGATGCATCATCAATCAAAGACTGTAGCATATCGTTGATGCGAAAGTATGGGTCTTCATCTTTCTCCTCGTGTTCGGGAACCGATACTGGGTTCCGTAAATTTAGCGCCGGATTGAACATACCTGGTGATAAAGAACGGTCACTCTGCGTTGTTGGAGGGTTAATAGCAGTTGGGCTTGGTATCGGGGAAGAAGTAACGGATTCCAAAGGAAGAGAAGAGTAAGTAAAGTCCAGTTCTGCCAATAAAGACTGGAGTGAACCAATATCCTCGGTTTTCCCCGAGAAGCTCTGGAAAACATCAGGGTTTGACTTGCGGGTGATTGGAGTCACGGGAACCTGAACCTCGGGGGGTTTTAGACGACTTATGGCTTGGTTTATTTCAGATAACTGCGTTGTGACGCTATGGTAAGCTCGACTTTGCGAATAAAGAGTGTGTTGTACTGATGATACTAAATCTTCCAAGTCCAACATTTTGCCGTAGATGAGATGGTCGTTTTCAAGAGCAGGTAAATTATCACTACTTCGGGTATTCTGGTGAAATGTGGAGTGAGCAGTAGGAAAATTACTCGGTGAAGGAGTCGAATAACAGGCAGCGGGGGAGGAATGCGGTGGTGGTTTAGTTAACTCTGCTCGGGAAGCCAAACCCTCGCCGTAGAGGCTCGAGTAGGGTGGCGGAGGTTCCGTTTCCAAGGGGCCCGTTGTCGTGGTAGGTACTTCTTTAACGTGGAGGTTGCAGGGAGCGTCATGACGACTACCGTGTACACTGGCCATGGCACAACGGAGAAGGGAGGGGTGGGGGAATAAAAGATAGCGTGGTGGATTACTCTCACTTGACGAGTAGCAATAGTATTAAACTCGGGTAATAAGCAGGAATATATTTTGGCTATAGGACGTCAAAACTCCGCCGCCCAAAGGGGTAGAGGTGCTACCTAATTAAAAAAGTAGAAAGAGAGATATAACAACGGGCCAAGGAAACAAGGTCGCTCAGACCAATAGCAGAAAAATAGAAGCTGCCAAACGGATCAAATTGTAACGGTGCACAAATGACGATACCAACTCCTAAAGCCTTTTCCCCAAAAAAGGTGATGTAAACGGATAGAACCAGGTGATAAGTGCGAGTGGGCGAGTATAATAGCGGGTGTTGCGGAGAGAAATAAAACAAAAATATGGGGTACAAATACTACATAGAATAAATATAAAAGAACAGTATGTATTCGAAAACAAGCTGAGAACAAATAAATAAATAGGAAATGAAGAGGAAACGCAAGTTGATAGCAAAGGAAAAGAAACAGTATAAAACGAAAATATGGCGTGGTGTAATAACAGTTCTATATAAACCCGTAGAGTACTCGGCACGAGGGTAGCTGATAATCATTCTGGCAACCCAATTGACCAACTGTTTACATGTTTTGGCAATTTTCTAAACGAAGGCACATGAGCCTTGGGAATTTAACCCTATTTAGCGTTGCCTGTCTTTCTGTGATTGAACAAGTAGCGCCTTCCCCACTTTGGAGTAGCATGTGGAACATTCATCTTTACACCCCTGCTAATATTCCCGATAGTAATAAGGATATATTCTGTTCCCCGCTGCTCGGAAAGAATAAGGGGTTATCTAATTTCCACTATGAAACTTAAACACACCCGTTTATTTTTGTTATGTGTTACAGGCTTGGCCAATGTTCCCCCCCCCCCTGGACGAGGTGGGCTGTTCATCACCTTGTGCAGCACCGTGGGTTCCCCTCCCCACGGTAATTGGCCCGTTTCAGTGGCAATTGGTGACCCCCCCCCTCCCCAGCCGCGGGCATCTTTATCGAACACGTCCTTTAACATGTGTCTGGTCCACCTATCGCAATGTTGTCAGTATACTCCACACTAGTACGAATTTAATACCTTTTCAAATGATTGTTTAGTGTTTCGCTATGTTCATTACTTACTGTCAGAGCCAATATCTATCCAATGGATAAATGGTTACAAAGGATGGGGATAACCTCAACCGCGTTTATTATGGCAATGGAAAATAAAGAAAGAACCAGCCCCAACACGTCGTACCACTAAATAAGATAACCCAAGTGAGAAAATAAAGAGAACCCTTAGTTAATCCTAATTCATTCTCCGGTAGGTCCTGAAACCAGAATCTATTGGATGGATCTTCACCACGTCAACCACGAAAAATAGCAATAAACGTAAACATCAAAGAAAAAAACCGAATCAATGGGAGATCAGTCACTGATTAAAACTTGTTTTCTAAACGCCGTGTATTTTTCAACTTCACTAAACGGGTAACGAATTCGGCCACGGGGATAGTCTGGCCCTTGGCCTTGGTGCCTACATCGTCCCGATTACGCACATTAACCGACATTGTAGTCTGTTCTTCGGCACCCACAACCACCACAAAGTTATATTGGGCAATTTCCGCATTACGGATCTTCTTGTTAAGGGTGCTATCCGACAAATCGACATCGACAGTCAGACCGGCATTGTGGCAGGCTTCACGCACTTCACGGGCGTATTCGAAAATAACACCAGTCACCGGAATTACCATCACCTGACGAGGACTTAACCAGAACGGCCATTTCCCTGCAAAATTCTCCGTCAAAATAGCAAACATACGTTCCACCGATCCCAAAATGGCTCGATGGATAATCACCGGTCGTTTAAAGGCCTGTGATTCCCTAGAAGTGGTATCATCACCTTCCTGCTTTTGTTGTCCGCCAGCTTCTGCCGAGCGGTATTCCAACTTGAAACGTTCGGGAAGTTGGAAATCCAGCTGAATAGTCGCACACTGGAACTTGCGGTTCAACGCATCCGCAATGGTAATATCAATCTTGGGCCCGTAAAACGCACCATCGCCTGGGTTCACCTCCCAAGCATGACCAAACGCGTTCAAAGCATCCTCCAACTGACGTTCAGCAACGTCCCACACGTCCACCGTCCCCAAGAATTTCTCTGGTCGGGTCGACAACTCCAGGAAAAACTTGAACCCAAAAATTCCGTACACGTGCTGTAAAAAGTCCAAACAGCCCCGGATTTCGTCCTTGACCTGATCCGACTGACAAAAGATGTGGGCGTCATCCTGCTGGAACCGACGCACCCGGGTGAGTCCCGTTAAAGCCCCACTGGCTTCGTTCCGGTGCAATACCCCGAAATCGGCAAATCGCAGCGGTAATTCCCGATAAGAACGTTCGCGGTTGGCAAAGATCAAGCAGTGTCCTGGGCAATTCATGGGCTTGAGGGCGAATTCTTCCTTTTCGACGCCCAGCGAAAACATGTCGTCCTTGTAGTTTTCCCAATGACCCGAGATCTTCCACAATTTAGAATTAAACATGTTGGGGGTAATGACCTCATGGAACCCACGTTGATGGTATTCGCTCTTGATAAAATCAACCAACGTATTATAGATACGAGCACCATTAGGTAGGAAGAAACAGCTCCCGGGGGACAGTTCGTGGAAGAAGAAGAGTTCCTGGTCCTTACCAATACGTCGGTGGTCACGTTTGGCAGCTTCTTCCAAAAACTTTTTGTATTGGGTCATTTGCTTATTGTCTGGGAACGAAATACCGTAAATACGCTGCAATGAGTCGTTGTTGGCATCGCCCAAAAAGTACGAAGCCGAATTCTTCAGAATGGCCAACGACTTGATACGACCAGTGTGGGGCACATGGGGACCGCGGCAGAGATCAATCAGGGAACCACAGCGGTACACGGTAGTACTGGTTCCGTCGGGGATTTTACTCTGGATGAGATGGACCTTGTACTTGTTACTCTCAAACATCTTGAGTAAATTTTCCTTGGTCATCACCAATCGCTCAAAGGGCTGTTTTTCCTTGACGGCCCGTTTAGCCAAAGTTTCCAAGGAATCATAATCCGTTTGGGATACCGATCGTTCGTCGGTCATACCCATTTCGTAATAAAACCCTTCATCCAACGGGGGACCAATACACAAGTGACAGCCATAATGCTGTTCACAAGCCTCACCTAGCGCATGAGCGGACGAGTGCCAAAACACCTGTTTACCCAACTTGTGTTCAAAGTCCAACAACTCCAAGCGACACGACTGTTCCAAAGGACGTTCCAAATCCCACAATTCACCGTCAATCTTGGCAATCACAACCCGTTCCGCCAACGACTTGCTAATCTCTCGCGCAATATTCATCGGACTGGTTTCCCAACTAGTTCCCAACCGTTCGCTACCATCCGGCATAGTAATCGTAATCGCTTCCCGCGGTTGCTTGTCTACAAACTCGTCGTATTCCGCCTTGAGTTTTTCAAACATTTGGTTACGGTGATCCATGTACGCCGGACGGGGTGACTTTTCCAAAGGAAATTCGCTGGTAGCACCTACTGCGCCCTTGTTCTTTTTGGTTTTCTTTTCGATGCGCTTGGAATCCCCATCTTTGAGATTCATATTACTCATTTTATCCTGTACTTCCGCCATGGTGAAACACAAGGTAATTCACGAATATAAAAAGAAACTTAAATGGTTCGTTTGGTAAAACTAGAGAGTATACTCGAAAAAAAAGTGCAAGAGATTGGTTTGGTCAGAAAAGTAACTTACACCCCAAAAGAGATTGACACAGGTATGAATAATAATAGAAAACGTAAAATAAAGGTCCAACAATAAAAACCAAAGTTAAATTTATGCGTGAAACAGAGCAGAACACCTGTGCACTCATCACTGTACAGTATGACTAACACAATAAAAATCCGCAAACGGCTTGATAAAAAAAACTGGTATTCGTCACAACCGATGGACTTGCCAAGTCACTAAAATTAACAAACGATGATTGGACGCTGGGAATACGCTGTCCCATGCGTATACGAGAGCTTCATCTCACACTCACCGCCATCAATTATGCAGAGAATTAGAAGTCGCTCTGGAAAAGTGATAACTTTATTAGCCCCCTTTTAACGAGTCATTCAGATAGACATCACAAAATTCCATAGTCATATCCCATTGTAATTGCCAACAACTTTGCCAAGTTCAACTCAAGAAAAAAAATGCCCTCTCATTTATGAATTCGCCATAATAAAACAAAGCACAACACTTACATAAAAAATCACCACTTTCAATCAAGATATCAAACAAAAAAAAAGTATAGTAATTGTGTCCCGTATAAAAACCGCATATTCCATACCTAATGTTTCCACGGGGTAGCCGAACTCATACGTTTCCAAGCGGCTTTCCAACCCATCTCAGCCGCTGTATCTTGGGAATCATACCCGCCGTTAGCCCCCGCCATCTGCTGAGACGATGGTGAACTTTGGGCGTCACCACCTGTGCTCACCGAATAATGCCTACGCATTTGACGGGCCCTGGCGACATCCAGAGGAGATCCCGACCCATGCCCACCATCTTGACTCTGGATACTTCCCACATCTGTAGAGGATTGAATGGATTGTTTCGAAAGGTTGTTCGACGGACTGGCAAATACGATGGTCGTTGCCCGACGGTTCATACCCATAGGAGGTGAACCTTTGAGATGGGCCAGGGGTTGGTTATCTTCCTCTTCATCAATGTCTTCCCATGATGCCGCCGCCGCCGTTTCCGACGAAAGAGGGTTTGCTTGGAAATTGGGTTGATTCACTTGGGGAAGACCCCCGAATTGACCTCCATCCGTACTAGGCGTAGTACTGGTATTGATAGCGGTAATGGTGGTAGAACGTGGCGAGAGCAACGAAAATACCGACCGGAATGCCGACCCCGCACTACCTTGGGTCGAAGTCGGGGATACTGTTGCTCCCCTCTGAGTTAGAATGGGGGCAGGGCGTTGTGCCCCGATGATGGTATTGGCCCTTCCCACCCGACCTTTCACGGGACTGGTAACGTATTGGGTAGGATCTACCGACCGACGACGCTGTTCCTTCTGAGCTCGTAAGCGGGCCGCTGTACGAGCTGCCCTAGTCATGGCATCCAGGTTTTCGTCTTCATCATCATCACCACCTATATCGTTAAGAACACCCTTAGTCGGACGGTTGCGGGTATCACCGCCAGATACGGCTAGAGCACTGTCGGTTCGATTGACATTCCCAGGTCCTCCCGCCAAAGGATCACGCCTGTCCTGCATAGACTCCTGACTTGCTGCAACCCCGGTTGATTGGCCTACGCTTTTACCGGCTTTTCCATTATCACGACTGGCGGCATAATCCTGGGCCAATACTTGCTGCAACATTCCATTGTTCATAATTCGACCCAGAATCTTATTGACGTACAAACTAAGGGCTTTGTTTTCGTCCTTGTGATTCTTGACTTCCTTTTCTAACTGTTTGATTTCGGTGCGCAGTTTGTCAATCTGGTCCTCCTTGGCCCGAAGAGCCTTGTCAAGTTCGTCCGAATTAGGCCCTTGGGGGGAAACGAAGGCTCGATCCAATTCGGCCGCCAAATCCATGCCTAACCCAGCACTCGTGGGGAACGGGGTAGTATTACCTGGCGAAGTAGGAAGACTAGAACCCACTAATGACGGTCCCTCGGGAAATACTGTGGAATCGGTAGGCGTACGCTGGGAACCTAACTCCGACAAGGCACTATTACTATTGTCGTGATGATCTCCAAGTCCTGCCAGTGTGAAATCACCATTAACCGTTCGTTCATGCAGCAACAATTGGTATGATTCATTGTCTTCCATCAACGTTTGGTTCACCTGTTTGAGTTCCCCCAGTTCGCTTTCCAATTGCAGCACCCGAAATCCTTGTTGCTCCCATTCACTCTGCAATTGGGCCTTGCTACTTTCCAGGTGGTTCAAGTCCGTCCTTAACTCCTGTATCAGTTTATCCTGGGCACGGATAGTACGTGCAGCAATAAGGGCGTCCCGATCACGAAGCTGCTGTTGTTGATCTGGTCCATCCCCATCCGGTTGTCCTTGACCACCTCGTATATCCCACACTCGTTCGTCGTCCCCGTTGGGATTCCGAGGGGGTCCCGATACCGTAAAACGTCGACGGTCCATCGCCTGTCGTTTGAGTTGGGCAGTCAATTCAGCTTCCTTCTCCATCCACGCCTGACGTTCCTTTTCGTGCTGCTGGGTTTCCTGTTTAAGTCGATTGGCTAGGTCTTTGCGGATACGACTTATATTGTGGTTTTCCTTGCGTAAATGGTCGACCTCTTTTTCCTTGCCAAACAGCTGTGATTCCAGTCGATCATACTGTTGACGTGCTTCATATACTTCTTGTTGGGCCAAACGAAGCCTTTTCTGGCTGGCATCTTGATCATTCAACAACCGGGTGTTTTCTTCCTGAAGTGTGTCCACTCGATGTTGTAGCTAACGAAGCAGAAAATGGGCATGGCATGGAGTAAAAGGATTAGCGATAACTTTCGGATATACATTTGTATGTGGGAGAGAGGGGCTGTTTCTGTATTCACTAGATATCTGTGATGAATCAGTTTAGGCTAGCAAAACCTTTCCGGGCTAACCTTTACAATACTATTGGGTCCTTCCCCCCTCCAAAAAAAAAGCTCGCCACTATTACATTCACTTTGCTTTCCCCTTGATACCAACCGGCAACGAAAAAGGGCGTTACAAAAAAAAGCGTCCACTTACCTTGTGCAAGAATTCTTCGAGCTTCTCAGCATCAGCGCCGGTCAAGTCGGCTATGGAGAACTGCCCCACCATACTAACGCTTGTATTCTTGCCGAGTACTCGGTCACCCACACTTACCCAAAGGGAACGTTGCGCCAAAAGTAAGGGTAAGGTCGAGATGAGTAGCGACAAATTCAAAGGAAAAAAGCCCCCCAGAGTTAATTAGACGAGGTTATGATAAATGCGAATGCCAACGCTGTCGAGTCCAAAAAATGTGATGACTTGCACCCTTTTGGCGTGTTAACGACTATGGGATAACGGTGACTATAAAAAAATTGAAACTGGTATGTCACCTAGGGGAATACTGATACTATTGGAAAAGTAAAGGGTACACACTTTGTTGAGGGATCAAATGAGCTTGTAAAAGATTAGTTCACTGCAGCTAAATTAAATAATAATAATAGGTGAAAAAAATACAAAGTACAATAAATAATAACCTTATAACTAGAATAAACAAAGTTGGGACACTTTAAACAAAACTGACATATTTTGCCTTGTATTAAAGCGACTTGGAAGATATAAACGAAGGGAATAATGGCTAAAAAGAGTGGCTAACAAGAGTATTGACATAGGACGGCTTCTGCTCCCTTTCTTCTCGGTCAATCAACACCCTTCTCCCTGCTGTAATCGCACCGATATCTTTAGTTGCGGAGACTGAAAAACTACTGATATTGAGCCTTTCCACAACTCGAAAAACAAGTGACCACTGGTTAGCCCATAGGATTGGTCTTTTAAGAAAGCCACTGAGTACACCTGCATTTCATTGCACCTCGATATTCTTCAATTTTTTTTCTACAGATAATGACCCTAACAGTAGCCACTTTATGCTACCGCCAAGTGACCGCCATTTTTGAACATCTTAACTCAAATTTGGAACAATCTGTATTTTATTATACGTCAAAAGATATAAGCTTTGCATGAGTAATGTAAACTTTAAAAAGTGAGTTCCCGAAAAAAAATGGTATCCGACATAGAACAACATGGAATCCAATACATCCAGTCATGAGCAGTGTGACGGTAAAAGCGACATGGTATAGTGGAAGAGAGATAAAAAAAATATAGTCATAACAAGTGTCACATCCCAATTTACACCATCACATGTGTAAATAGAAATCTTGGCACAAATATACCAAAGGGAGGTTTACAATATATATAAAGAACCCCACGCTAGTATTTACACGCATAAAACATGGTAAAAATATCCGTTACATGATTCAAACATTCCATCAAGGATCAAGCAGTAATGGTACGTTCTGATAAAATAAACCACCAACCCAACCCATACGTATACAAGCAACATACTAGAAAACATCCGTCTCCAAACGACATTCGTGGCAAGGCTAGCTAGTCCCTCGCGATTCGGCATTATTAAGTCGTCTCTTGACTCCTTCACATCGAACCCCCAGAGAGTCTACATAGTTGATAGTCTGCTTGCGTAATGTCCGGGCCTTTTCGAAATCACGCGGAATTGTTAGTTCGTCCAGGTCCAGCAAATGTTTGGAAAATATGTGATCCAATATATTATACTCCTT
>JAOPJG010000032.1:0-60538 GCA_027478255.1 Dispira simplex | reverse complement strand
GCACCACAGAACCATAGTTGGTTTCACCGATGGAAGCCTGATTACTACTGATGATATCACCTTTTAACGTCAGAAAAGCATAATCTGAAGCTAATCCAATCAAGCACCACAGAACCATAGTTGGTTTCACCGATGGAAGCCTGACTATTACTGACATCACCTTTTCATCGGCCTCTCAAACTAATAATATGGGTAGTTTTTTTTTTTTTGACTACATAGATAAAAATCTGCTGAAGTTGAATGGGTTGGTCTCTCAAAAAATCCTATTGGTTCTGTCATTGTTGGTACATTTTTAGCTCCGAATCTCTATATAGTAAAAAAAAATCACCCACATAGCTTTTCAATACTCGACCGATGGCTATTGGTTCACATTTGCTATGTAAAGCTTGGCCAAATGCACCTCTCAACACTAACGGGGATAGAGTCACCAGTGTATATTAATGACGTCAAAATAACCTAGAGCAGATGACGCACAGGTGTATATGCCCCAACGTTTTAAAAAAGGCGAACAGAATGACCGCCAAGCAAAAAAAAAAAAGAGGGCAAAGGATCACACGCCACCGCCATGTTCCTGGGCTGTTTCCGCTACCTTGTATGACTATTTTTTTATTACGATAGACGCAGCCCATCTTTTCTTCCGATGCGATCATACCACTCCACCAACCGGAAAAAAAATAACTTTTGCTAAGCTTTTAGATTTCAAGTTACACAGGTATGATTCCCATAACTGTGGTACGAACCTACATAGCCAAGGATTTCTCGGGCCTGGCCAGGTACTATAAGTCGACCTGAGCGACAATAAGCGTGCTCTGACTCCTTGTCAGATTAGGAATAAAGACATGGGAGAGAAAAGGAGCCCCCTTTTCCGTTTTCCAGTACACAAATAGAGCCGGGGGGGAGGAGGGAGGGACAGGAATTCCGTTCATGACGTCATAACATAATTTTTTGGATTTATTCGACAATCCATCCGATATATTCCCTACCCCCCTTTTTTTTTGTGAGCAAAACCCGCGGCCAATAATGTCTAGGATTTTCATGGTGAGGGTTCCCCCCCCCTTTTTTTCTTTTCTCAACGTAAAACGCTATTGTGGATTACTCTTTAACTAAACTCCACCCATGTTTTATAACAGCGGAATGGCAGTACCTTCTGGACTAGTGTTTATTCAACGGGCTTTTTTGTCTTTGTATTTTTTATACATGTGTGGTTTAACTTGGCGTGAGTCTAGCCCTTTATTTTGTTGTTGCTTATGAGAAAAACTGTCCCAACTTTCCAACGACTAATTTGAGAATACATTCGAGCGACAACTAACGACGACCCATCCGAATAACCCTCCGTCTACCACATCGTTTATATATATATATATATACGTAGTTAAAGGTTGACAGCCTAGCAGGTCCATACGTGGTGGTCAGGAAACCGTTGAGACTATCCGTTCGTTCTGTGTTGTACACCTCTTCTGTTCCAATACTTTGCCACTCCTTCTAAACCCGTTTTTACTTCACCTAAAATCCTTCTTCCGCGACTGGTGTACCGCAGAGCTTTTTCTCGCTCTCTCTATTCCCTTTTTATCTTTGGGCAGGGTCTGCTAGATAACCCAATTTCCCCTAACGTGTCGTTGGGTATCCCCTTCGTCCCACCCCTCAGTATCATTAATAGCGTCACTTGTACTAATACCCCAACTATGGCTTCCAACGGTTTACCGCAGCGCATTTGTGCATCAACGTACATCAACTGGAAATATTTACATCAATCTATTCTGTCCGAGATCGACGCCTACAATGCCGGAAAATACGATGAAAAGAGCAAACGATATTATCATTTAATGGCTCTTTTACATAGTTTACGATCGTTACACTTGGCCGGACTTTGTCAACCCATTTATATTGAGTATTGTAAACGGCTAGTCAAACGGCGTCGACATAGTAATAGTAGTAAAGCGAAGCAGTGACAATGGGTTGTTGGTCGTTTACCATATTTGCCTATCGCCGGCCGCGGGGATATTGGTGTAGCGACGTCGAGCGGGCGAATGACCGTCTATATGGGCTAGTATGTTGTGTTCTGTACCCACTAGTTTTATGTCGGTTTGGTTTTATTTTATATATATATATACTAGTATCATTTTGCATACCCCTCACCGTGGTTCCGCGTTCCTTGTACAACATAGGATTTTAGAATAATTGGCACGCGTATCCAGCGTCTGTTTATCGTAGTGTTTTGCTTACCCTGATTGCATCACCCCTTTATTTTTCGGGACTATTTTCCTTGTTGATATCACGCCATGCATTTCTATCATATATTCAAGGGTCGTTTTCGGGGCGCAGCTGTTTACAAATAGGCAGAATCTAGCAATTCATGATTACAATCAATATTTATGCCAGAATGTATCAATCTAACCGAGTATCTAATAAATTTTACTTTGAATATGAAATCATCGGAATGTACCGAAAGGTGTATACTGCGGTGTAGATCCGCATGGGTACATTTCATCTGTCAGCACTTGCGGTTTGCTTCTTCACCATTTTTTTTACTTGCTTGTACAATATCGTTCACAATATAATCTAACGCCCTTTCCACGGCCACTCCTATGACTGAAAATAATAATACACATGGGTATAGATACCAAGGGTAGCCACAACGTAGAAATGTTAATACATGTCCCCTTGGCCAAACCCCTCGGCAATAATAGTAATCAGTACGTTCAACGCTGCCACCCTAGGATCTTGGGGGTTGTCCAGCTGACTACGCAGCTGGGCACAAGTACGACATAGCGTTCGCAATATGAATACATCATCGGCCACCAACAAAGGGTGAAGACGAACCAATAATGCGAATAGCCAATGGCATTGATCAGGGGAAATTTGGAGAGTGCGTAACCATACCTCGTGACAGAGAATGAGATACATTACCATTCCCTGATCCAATTCGAATAACATACAGCGTAGGTCGTTGCCAGATGAAGTATTAGCGCCAGCCGCCAATGATTCTGATGGACCTTTGGCGTGGGGCATACCGTACAGGAAATGGTACCACGCATCCTGGTTTCGTTTGGTGCGTAGTTGGGTAAAAGTTGGGTGTATGGAGTCGGGAGACGATGTCCAGTCGGGATCGTCTTTCCAGGCGGTGAAGGTCCGTTGAAACCGAGACTGAAGGCTGATAAATTGCTCGGCAAAGGAAAGTCGCCATGATTCCCGCGGGGCAATATGGGTGGGTGGTGGAAGACACGCTGGTTCATTAGGTAGAGCAAGCGTTACGTTGGTAGTCGTGGTGGTAGTTTCGGAAAGTAAGGACTTGGTCCGGGTTGGCGGCCGTCGCTTTGCCACATAGACGTCAGGTAGCTGTCGTGCCTGTCTTTTCACCCAACGGAGATACGCTTCTACAGAAGTCGGTGGGGTTTGGCACACCGTATTGTCCTGGAAGACAGGGGTATCTTGGTCCTCGGAAGAGGCATCTGATGGACACGGTAACACTGGCGAATGGTTCATTCGGGACTGTGCCTGGCAATTGTTAGCCGGTGATAAAGTGGTCGTTCGGGCGTTGATACGATATATATAGACTTGTACGGCTGGGTATATAGGTCAGACAAAGAGTTATACCAGGTAAAAAGGGAATTGGTTTTGAAAATATTACAGCAATGCGAAACTCGAGTGATCGAAATGGGTTGAATTATAGTGCCAACACCAAGGGTTTTCTTAAAGTTCGACTTGTTCAGGTATAAGTAATAAATTGTATTTGCCATTCACACCTAGCACTTGAAAAGCATCACGTGGAAGAATATTTTTGATATTCGCCCATATTTAACCGTGAATGTAAAAAAAAAGTGTTTTTTATAGGGACAGAGACAATCTCTGACATTATTTCTTCTAACTAACCTTACATATTTTTTTTTCATTTATTAGCATATACCCGATAAACTCGCCGTAATCATGTCTTCCGTCCGTAGAAGTAAACCGAACAAGACCTACCGGGAACGGAGCCAGAATCCCAACTCTCGTCCGTTCGGACTGATCGAAAAACACAAGGATTATGTGCTCCGAGCCCGCGACTTCCGAAAAAAGCAAACCCAACTTAAAGCCTTGCGTGAAAGGGCCTACCACCGCAATCCGGATGAATTCTACTTTGGTATGATTCACGCAAAGGTCAAGGATGGCGTACATCAAGACGAGCGACTTAATAACTATTCCAACGATTTTATTCTTATGCTCAAGACTCAGGATTTGAAATACGTGCAGAATTTGCGGAATATTGAACGCAAAAAGATTATCCAGTTGAAGGAATCTCTTCATTTACTTGACCAAGGTGTACAGGTATCTAACGACCGGAAATACCAGACCAACGAGGACGACGATCCGTCTACATCGCAGCCTAAACATACCGTGTTTGTGGATAATGAAGAAGAATGTAAGTAGCACATTTTTTAACGTCTGATGTTATTCCTGAGCAGCATTGTTCGAGTTGAACTAGAGCAAGTAGATACGCGTTGGTAAGCTGTCAAAATGCTATAATCGAGACAGCAATCTGGTCACATTTATGAAGCGGTTCCTGAATTTTTGGCAAACCTTTTATGGAATGATACTAACCGTTTTACAAGCTGACTGCCTCATTTAATTCTATACTGTTTTGTCCAGTGGAAAAATTTGACCCCGCGAAATATTTTGATACGGTACCCGAACTGACCAGCCGTACCTTTAACCGTCCCAGGTTGCATCAACTGGAGACCGCATCCATTCCAAAGCTTTCCGTAAAACAGCAACAGGTAAACATAGTGTTTTTTTGGTATCAGTGATGAGATGGAAACGTAAAGACAAGTTACGGATGTCACCTGTCTGTCTCTTTTTGTTTCAAATTAGGAGCATATTAATAGGAACATTGTAATTGTTGTGTCTAACGGGGTAACTGGTTTATGATTTGTGATTTTTCTATCCTCCCCTTCTCATCTCATTTGTAATTATAGAGACACGAAAAGCAACGGGACAGTGTTTACCAAGAACTTCTTTCGCGTCTGGACCGTGACAAGCAGCTGGCCGTTGTGGAAAAGGAACTGCGACTCCAGCGTAGTGTACACGACAAGGGCGGTAAAACGAAACTTGGCACCGACGAAGATGGGGTACCCATTATCAAATTCCATCCCATTCGAAAGAAGTAAGCGGGAGGCTGCTGGTTACTGTCGTCATTTTAAGTTGTGATGAAAATACAGTTTGTGGTACCACGCGCAAGTGGTTTTGCCTTGATGAGTGGAGAGCATACACAGCAAGGAATAAAATAGTAGAAACACATAATGATAAGTATTAGTAGTTTACAATAGAACATCCAGATAACCATTATTACATAGCTTATGATAACAATACCAGTGCTTTTTTAGTTAGTGACAAACACACACAGCCAGATACTTACCTAACAATTCCCCTTGCGGAATCACCTGAAGAGTATGACCCTGCCCTCAGAATTGAAGTATCCTGATGCCCTACTCACTACATCTCCTCGGAAGAAGGTAAGATCATCAGACAATCGTTTGTGAAAAGTGGTGACAACCACTTCGGAAAATTATAAAAAGCCCAAAGGCACTTAGAACTCATGCCGATGCTTAATAGGGGGTTGCAGCTTATCAGCCATCCTGGTTAAGCCCCACCGAAATCTCTTGGGGATCTCGTCATTATTGCGGAGGCCGAAGAGAAATCATCAGAAATTGGGAACAACGTCAATGTCTCAGTTTCAGAGACGCACAGAAGGGAGTCCACCAACCACGGACTCCGAACACTTGCATGCGAATCACTCCGGAGTACGTCATATATGTTATTGATAATCTCCAGAGAAACACGACATACTGTGCGTTGGTGTGGTGTGAACCCGAGGAAATCGACGTGAAGGGATTAACGAGGAGTCACAATCTTTGCCTATGATTAAATATATAATACCAAACAGCGAAAAGAATGTTAGAAATTGAAATATTTAAATAAAGAATATAACCAATAATTCAACAGATTAAAGCTAAGAATGAGATTATTGTCAAAACCGAATGAATTGTTGACATAAGTGAAATTGAAGGTAACCAGAACGAGCTATTTTTACTATAATAATTGAAATGAGATTAAAATCAAAATTTCCTATTATACGAACAGAAATTTGGAAACAGAAATCAAAATCACAACGAGTTGGGTGATCGAAGTCACGGAAAAAAAATGACTTACCTTCTACAGAATCAAAATCTGAATTTATATAATTGTAAAAATTACATGGAAGGCGAAATATATTCTGAAAAATGTGTCCTTAGCATACCAAGGACTCCGAACCCCCTTAAACACTGGCATCTTTTAACTGGGTTCAATTATCAACATAAATCCATCAGAAAAACAGAATCTGACACTAATCTAATCAAGCACCGAAAACCATAGTTAGTTTCACCAATGGAAGCCTGATTATTACGGACATCACCTTTTAATCGACCTGTCAAACTAATATCCCGACATATCGGTAGTACCGCAGTACAGATACAGGATACCCATCACAAAGACTAAAAAGGTTACAAGGGGTCTATTAAGCCCCTAAATATTGTCATCCAAGTAAGGGGAGCAATTAGTTGGATCAACACCATTAATCATCACAAATTATGCCTAGCCTTTGCTGGTTTCAAATGTTGTACTCCATTTGATGTTTTCACCCATCCGCAGGAGATAGCTAGTTGGAGGTAAACTCCCCAACCCACCACTGTTGGTAGTGAGTCAAGTACTGAGTCTTACTAAGTTGATCATGTGGAATACAAAATCAAATCTATCGCTGTTTCATTCATAGCTGTGGTGTTCATTTTCATTATAACTAACTAAGTGTAGAAGGTTTATTGCATCCAATGGTGGTGATATCAGTAGAGAAATGCAATGATTACACAATAGTAACCAACAATATGTAAAAAAAAATAATAGTATATGACAAAAATAGAGAAATACGCCAGAGTAAAAACGGAGTAAACTGACGTTAATATTAAACCCAATGATGATGAATTCCATGGTTCATTCTTCACTAGTGATCATGTGATCTGGCCATTATTTTTCACCAGGAAATCGGCGGAAACTGCCCACTGAGTTCACTTACTGTTGTGCTGCAGTGTCACGCTTTTTTTTTCCAATGTTTCCAAGTTTCCAATGGTGGTGATTTTCTATAGGTTAAGCTCCGGCCTAATTCCAACACATCCCAATAACATTTAACGCTCAATCCTAATCTCTTTTCCTCGACCAATTTATTTTATCGTCACTTGGCGCTATCTACTTTCCTTCCTCTCCTTCGGCCTCTTTTTTTCCACTAACGTACGTTCGCTTTATCCATATTACAGTATTACCCATTTTTCCCTCTCTAACCCGTTGTTAACACACGATGGAATCGACACTTGTGCCATCAACCCGTCCCGAGGCCATTGATCAATTACTGAACAGCGTAGAACGGTACAATCCGGACAATGTCGAAGTATTGGAAGAATACTTGAACACGCAATGTCAACACGAGGAGAATGATTTGGCGGCGAATTTGGCGATTTTAAAGTTATACCAGTTTAATCCGCATTTGGTTAACTTGGCGGCGTTGTTACGTATTTTGGGCAAGGCGTTGACTAATTTTTACGAGGCAGATTTTAACCTCTGTTTATACCTGTTGAACGAAGGAGTGGTGCAGGAAGAAGCGGTGATGAAATTGTTGGAATTGAAACGGGCGGTGGAGGAATCCAACTTTGGACAATTTTGGGGGTTGTTGGACAATCCTGAATACCGTGCATTGGTGGCCGATATTCATAATTTTGACGGGGCTATGCGTCGTACTATTGCCCATGTTGTGGGGATGGCGTACCAGACTTTGGATTTAGCGTTGGCGGAGCAGTATTTCCATTTGGAGGGCGAACCTTTAAAACAATGGTTGGCCCAGCTCCAGTGGACTGTCGAGGGCAACATCGTCCAAATCCCTGTTAACCAGGATAATCATGTGGAACCTACTGTTACTACCGAGAATATTCAATTCTCCCAACTTACCAAAATTATCGGGCATTCCAGTGCCGTATAAATATATTATGGGTTACTTGGTGATGTTTTTCAAAGGTTTTGATGTTTTTTCTTTCTTTCATCCGATGACTTGTCATTAAAAAATATCGTCATAGTGGGAATGATATGTGTTGATTTTTTTTGTTGCAGTTTCAAAGCGCATTTTTATATTAATTTCCCTAAGGTTCGAAGATTGGGCTGCGCGTTTCGCTCCTGCCTTCCCAAATTTTCCGCTTACCCTGGCCGTTCTATCTTTGTCGTGTTGTCAGAAAAGGCCATGGATACTTGGATATTGGCAATCAATAAACATTATCTCTGGTGCGTTAGAATACGCTGTTGTCCACGATCATCGCACAGCTTGGGTTACCGTATTGCTGAAAAGTAACCAAATACAGATCAACTATTCAATTCTTAAAACTGCCTATTGCAGAAGCTACCCTTCTACCATTGTTAAGGAAACCTATTATCAACTGGTTCCAAGGAAAAGCTGACCCTGCTCAGTCGCTCATTACGAATTACCAGTGATATTTTCATGTACCTTGTAAATTCCGACATTGCTTATATCACTAACCACTTTGACCGTTGTATTGCATTTGTTCGAATACCACGAATATTGTATAAAATAACACTCACACAATGTAATGGGAATAAGAACAGTGGATACACGTCGGGTGGTGACACTTTTCGTTCGGAAACAAACTGTTTACATGTCCATGATAAGTGCGCTTTTCCCTTTTACCAACGCCAATGGTCGGGCATTTGTCATGCCTTGGGGACCATTGATGATGCCTTATCAACCGAAATGCAACCTGGGAATGATGACCATCGGTTGTGAGTTAGACAATTTTTTCCACGAACCCATTCCTCCTATTCCACTGTGGATATAGTTTTAGGTTCGATGTAATAATAAGGACCTCTCATTGCTCCCATGCCTTGGCAAACTTTCCAACAACGGAAAACGTATTGTCAAACCTTAAATAATATATTACGGAAAGCAGTTTTCCACCATCCATGTAGCTGAGTACTATTAGGCCTACGCTGTGCGCGAATTACCATTCGAGCTTTTGCTGGTTCCTGACGATTATATTCCCCTATTACTAGCAGAAGACTCCCTTCCGCTATGTCAGCCGTTTAATACAAGTACCAGATTCAAAAAAAAAAGATTTTTAATTTAGAAAAAAAAGGGGAATTTAACTATTACGATATCCCTCTTTCGAAACGAGATTAAATCACATGTGGCAAGTAAAATGAAAGATGACGAACTATGAATAATTAGTGAATTATACAGCGCGTCATAGTCATCAAAAAACGAATACATAAAAAAAATGAAAGTAAGTGAAGGGTCATAAACTACGAAGTGCTCCAAACCAGCCCGAGCATGGGAATGCACGCCAGCCTACTCATCAAAGGGATGCGGCAAAATAAGACAGTTTTTACGAGAGCATTCATAAACAATGATCAAAAACAAGCCACTCAAAAATGGTCCACTGTTCCGCCGATTAGAGGTTGCTCACGCTTTACTGTTCCGTTGTATACAATAACTACTTGTAATTTTTCTTATGAGAAGCGGAGGGGTGGTAACGTTGATATTTAGCAACCATTGTTATCCGCCCTGGTATTAAGGATAAGGCCGACAATCAAACCATATAGACCCAGCACTTCGGCGAAAATAAGAATCAGCACCATTGACACAAATAGTCGGTTTTGGATAGCGTAACCCCGCACCGAACACTCTCCAACGATACCAATACAGTACCCGGCGGCCAACCCAGTGAAACCCACAGCCATTCCAGCGGCCATATGCACAAATCCCGAATATAAAGAGTACTGCCCCGGGCTATGTAAGGCACCTGAAATAAGCACTGACGCCACTAACCCGTACACAGCGATAATACCGGCCATGACCACCGGGATAAGCGATTTCATAACTAGGTGGGGATAAAAAGTACCCATACCGGCAATACCGATACCGGACTTGGCAGTGCCGTACGCCGCACCAGCCGCTAAAGGTTACAACGGTCGTATACGGTGCATACGAATTTACCGACGGAAATCACCACCGAAAATAATTAATATATATAAATGACTTGAAGTTAGTGACCCATAGCGGTTGCTGGTAGTATCGGTAAGAAATACAGGTGAATAGTACATTGTTGTATGGTGTGGTAATAGTGTTGTAGAGTCAGAAATAAAAAGGGTAAAGCGAGGGTGAAAGCTGGTGCACCGAAACAAAGGCATCTACCACCGGACATTCAAAAACCTCACTACAACTCCACTTGTTTCCTTATTCTCCAATTACTTTGGTATGCGCTAAACTGTTGACGCTGGACAATATTATCATGCTCTAAGCTGTGTTCATACCCTAGTCTCCCCTCCCCCCTCCGCGTCCAAAAAAATGACACTTACTGCTAAAAACCATAGCGCCAAAAACGCCGGCGAAGCCGAAAAACGGAGCGTAAACCGGACAATAGTCGGTCATGGTGAATAGCGGCGTTCTAATCTATTGGTACAAACGTGAGGGAAACACGGCAAACGTGGTTTTGAAAAAAAATGAAAAAAATGCAGCAAGTCGAAAAGTACAGGCCAGGACACAGGTAGACACTCGTAACGACTTACTATTCAACGTTGGCTATAACGGCTGCAAGAAATGTATTATGAAATGAATAACGAAAAGAAAAAAACGGAGCCCAAGGTAAACGAAACAACTTCTTCTTCCTACCCTTGGCACCCCACATCACACACGATACAACGAAGAATGGCTCACCTGGTCTGGCGAGAGGGTACACAAACCCCAATGGGGGCATGGTCCACGTGATCACGACCTTTCAGTGAGCTGAACAAATTTGACGAAGCCGTTGTTACCACATGAGGAGGGCGAAATAGATACTAAGTTCGGGGAGGAAGAATGAACTTAAACCACTCTGAGCAGTCTTTTTACCACCGGCTGCCTTTTCTTGGGTTCTTGGTTGGTACCTAGGTGCTCCTGTATACGTTTTAGGGTTTTTCGTGTGACCAAGGCCGACCTACCATCACTGTTAGGAATAGACGAGCATACCCCCTCCTCCCTTGCCCCCAAATAACGTCTGTTAAAAAATGTAGACTCAGAGCACCGGGGGTCATCGTCAACATAAAGAAATGAGCAGAAATTATCTAAGCAAGGATACCCACGTCTAGATGTCACGCCAGACTTTATCAGGGTGAAAAATGATTCAATGTAATACTTTATACCTAACATACAATGGCAATGATTACTGAAAAAAGTAAAAATTTACAGCAAAAAATAGTGTTAGGAATTTACCTCATTTTGTTGTTCACATCCATATCGAACACCATGGTAATCACTGTGACTTGTTTTTCATTCAACTGGATGCCATGGGAGGGGAAAGGTCTATCAGGTGGTCACCAGACTACACCTCAGAAGGTGCCACCTACCACTGGTTACGATTAAGCCGTATTTTCTCTTGACAGGTTTCCGACCAATACCCACTAAAATTTCAAAGGAAGTGCGTACGAAACAGCCGTGGGGGGGGAAGGACGGATAATGTGGGATGGAATAGTTCATCGGTTGGTTGTGATGATAGTTAATCAAGTTAATGGAAAACGACGTGTGGGAATGTCACCCCAAGCGAGTGAAATCCTGTAGGCATTTCCCACACCTCCGACCAAGCATATAAAAGTACGGTTATTCCAGGAAATCCTTTCTTGGAAACATAGACTCAGGCATTTTTCTCAGCCTATCTTGCTAAACATCACTACCCACCAACGGTTTGAACGAAGTTGCATTGGCAGCATCCCCTCTGGAAATTTACGCACTTCGTATAGATTTTAACCATGGACCCTGGCATTCCACACCCCAACCCGACTAGACCCTTTTGGCTAGAAAACAACCCATTGAAAATCCACCGATCCACACCTTATCTACCACAAAAAGTGGATGTTGTAATTATTGGAAGCGGTATCTCGGGGGCCGCTACTGCGTACCACCTACTGGACCAGGCCGCCAAGGCGAACTTAACACTCGAAATACTCGTGCTCGAAGCCCGTGAGGCGTGCTCGGGGGCCACGGGTCGTAATGGGGGTCATATCATCCCTATTCATTGTCGCTATTGGGGCGAACGATGCCAGACTGACGGTCAGGAAACTACGGTAGCGTTGACCCGGTTTGAGCACCGAACGATGACACAGATCATCGAGTTTGTGGAAAAGCACGATATCGACTGCGAACTCCGTCCCAACGGATGTGTTTTAACCGCCAAAACCGCCCGAGAATGGCAAGACCTACAAAATGACCTATGGGCCATGCGTGACGCCGGAGTTGTTTTGCATGCCGAAGTATGGGACCAAATGGAGTGCCAACGCAAATTCAACTCGAGTGAGTTTGTGGGTGGTATTAAAGTCCCGGGCTGTCAGCTATGGCCGGCTAAACTCGTATGGGCTATTTTAAAACTTGCACTGGACAAGGGTCTCAACCTACAGACCTATACCCCTGTTACTTTGGTCACGCCCGTTAGTTCATCCGACCCTACGTGGTTAGTCCACACCCCGCGTGGCAATGTTAAAGCCCACCACGTCGTGCACTGTATCAACGCTTGGATGGGACACCTGGTACCCGAGCTGGCACCTTATTTACGACCCATCCGTGCCCAGGTGATTGCTACTCGACCTATTCGTACCCCCCTCTTCTGGCCCTTTGGGATGAGCTTTAACCATGGCTTTGATTATGCGATGCAACGTCCCGACCGAATGATTATATTTGGGGGAATGCGATATCTGACATCTACTATGGAAACCAACACTGCGGATGACAGCGTCACCACCTCTGCTGTGACCAAAGGACTGTCGCATGTACTGAAAACCCTGACCCGAAATACCCTAATGGAGACCAACGACGGCTTAATTTTGAAAACCCCGTCTCAGTTGGAAGTAACACGAACCTGGTCGGGCATCATGGGTTTTAGCATGGACTCACTGCCCTGGGTTGGCCCATTGGAAGGGTTCAGCGCCCCACTTGTGAATCAATACGCTTGTGGTGGATTTAGTGGGGACGGCATGCCCCGTGCTTTTCAGTGCGCCCAGTTGGTATCCCGGATGGTACTTAACCATTATTTACCAACATCTGTGCAATTACCCACGGATGATTTATTACCCGCGTTTCTTCCTAGTGCCCGCAAAGCTCGTCGAGATGCCACTTGGAATATTGTACAAAGCGACAAACGTGCTTTGGCCACTTTGGGCATCACCGTTCCCAGTACCTCGCTATAATAATAGGCTTCCAGAAAACGACAGAGAGCCGGTTCGATGAAATTAAATAATATACCTACGCACGACATGACAAATGGTCCTCGCTTCGTAGGTGAGGGTCATGGTAGAAACTGTCTCCTTTTTGCTATTTCAAAATCACTGTCTATCGTTATTCACTTATTTTAACACCCATTGTGTTTATTGTGTCTACCACTACGCACTATTAAAAAAGGGCCTGTTTGGTCCTTTATAATATATAAAGGGGAAAAACATACCACACAATGGTTCTGGTGATATATAAGGCCCAGAAACAGTTGGTATATAGCAATGGGATACTGCTAGCCCGAATTCGTAGTGAGAGATGTGACCCCTGAATGATAATATCATTGCCTTTTCCTCAGGTTAATAGAAGCATAAATGACGTCAACAAGTATAACAATTTTAACAGGTTGATTTTTTACATATCTACCTTTCTGGCCGTAACAAATATCCACAGCCAGTCATAGCCAGTGAGTATCAGTGGAAAGGGGGGTTGCGTAGGTGCTGTCCTTACAATATACGGGGGAAGCATTAAGTGTATACTTTTAGAGTAACATGCAAAACAATGTAGCAACCACTGCTGGCGATCTACGTTTCGTCTTCTGGCTACACAGTTATGGAAAGATACACCTTGGAAGTTCCACGAAAGAAATAACACACATAAGTACTCTTTCTATGCTCGGCACCACTAACCAACGTATATCCCTCTGGCCAATACAAATAGCTAAAACTCACTGTACCGTTTAGCCTTTCCAGTCGGTTGAAGAGGGGATGTTATTGTCAACTAGAGCACGAATATATAGAACATCATTTTCATTAATAAGAAGCATCAAGCCCATGTATCACAACATACCAGAACCATACGATGGTTAATCGAGGGAAAAAAAATAATCAAAAACTTTGCAACCTGGGCACGTAGAAACGCAGCCACCCACAATGACCTTGGCCAGCCAAAGGTCATTGACGGGTGGGGGTAACTGATCGACATACAAGAATAAAGATAGCAAACATACATTTCACCAATGGACTACGATGAGTGATGCGGTGATAGAAAACGGACAAGGTAAGGCTTTCGTTAGGTCGTATAAGACGATTGGTTGCAAATTTTAAAAACAGGAACGAAAAGTATGGTGTTGCTCCGCCAGTTTTCCAAACCTTGAATGGGAAATGATACGCCCTTGTTACGAATGCCATTGGGCAATCTGCTTAATTAAGGCTTTGATGTAAATTATGTTGAGCTGTGTCCAATAAAGGCACAAAGGTCGAAAATCAACGGATTCATGTTTACCTGCAAATTGGGCGTATTCTTTTTGATTAACCTACCGAAATCAACAGAGAGCCACCAGGAATAAACCACATAATAATAAAAGTTGTTCTTTGTTGATTGTGTTTCGTAGATTTCGCTTAAAGATGATATTCCTGGTGTTGTTATTGATGGTCATCACCTTTAACATTGTTAATGACTACCAACACTATGTTCCCATCGAATGAATCACAACAACCAACTGACCGTCGCCCGTTAAGTGATGTTTGCCATTAAGGAATATCGATGTTTGTATTTTAAAGCACGAATTAATAACGGCCCTCTACGATAAACAGCCTGCCAAGCAATGTGGGTTGGCTCTCAAACAAATGGTAACAACGACAAAGATTATCATTTTTTTACTGGAAATGACTTACTGACGTTGTGAATCCAGTACCTGGCCTTTGCTACCAGTTAGAAACAATAGTGAATAGTTGGACACTCGCCAACTCTGCTAAAGTACTAAAGAATATGGTGTTGTGTTCACGAATGTAAAACCATGTTCCAGGAAGCTAAGTTTAATGCTGGGACCACTTGGTGTACATCTTCCTTTTGGTTGAAGTAATACACCAATACAATGACATCACTGTGCTCGGAGCGGTTGTGCATAAGAATACTGAATATTTTACTACCAATTATCGATAGAATCAAGTCAATTTAAAAGCAAATGTTGTGGTTAGTACCCACGAAAAGGCCCTAAAACCCAATCCAGGGGTCGTCGGCTGATCCATGACTTTGGTCTTGGCTATATTTCATTAACATATTTCCTCTCCACCTTCTAATAACAGCACATCTGTAACCGTAAAAGTCTCTATGGTATATTATTTTCGTGTGCAAAGTGTTTGCTGCACCGGCTTATACACTGATTCATACAAACAGGAAAAACCCAAGCCAAACTTGGCTGTCTCGAAATACACATGGTGGACAGAACGGTTCCCATGATAAAAAAAGATTTTCGGAAGTTCATCATAATAACGGAGTGAGGGGAGCGTTTCCATTTGCTTCTAAATTTGAATTGGGAACCAGGTGATGGGTATAATTGGAAAAATTGACCGTCAATCACAAGACTCTTAAAGCAGTCTTGGCCTCCCCCCAAAAAAAGTGGGAAGGATGATACGGTCCATGAGGTATCCTCCTCAGCTAAAATTAGGAAACCACAACCGTTCACCTACCGGGATCAACCGGTAACTCATTATTTATTTAGCGGCTGTTACTGGGTTGAGGAAAGGTATCGCCAACTAGAAACGAAGGCGTCGCACCAATGATATCATATGAGTGTTGCTGGTTTGTTTTCGTTTTTCTGGGTAGAGGATAATTACCAGGACCGAAACGTAACCCAAAATCCACCTGGCTTGCCGTTGAGTCTAAATTTGGATTCACTGAGCGAAAAAGGAATATTACATGGAAAATAGCAGCCGTGCTTCGATTGTCAAGGTTCCTTGTACCTATATGGGTAGGAGGAGAGGTTAATACATTGATCCAAATATAGACTTTCCCTATTTACCAGGAGCGTATGGTGACCCACACGTTAGGATTACTCTCTGAGAAATAGGAGTGGGCAAACGTGAAAAGTCTACGTTATAGTTCTTATCCAACTAATGTGCGAATAAAAATGGATTGTAATTATGAGCCAATAATTTGTTTCAAGGTTTCACTAAACAGCTACGACGGAGGGAGTTTGATTTATTAACGGTGTTGGTAACTTCTTTCCGAATTAGAGTCCTTTTTTTTCTTCCAACCAGGTGTGTTCCATGGTATAATAGGAATGTTGTAGATCACTGCTAATGTCACTAATCCAAGCATGACTGCCCTATTGAAGGGCGGATCATCCGTTGAAAGTGACTGTAAATAGTGCACAAATGGATGCGTGGAAAAAAAAGGTAAATAGATTACCGGTAATATATTTCTATAATTGTATGACCAGGATTAGCAACTTCCTATCGCTCTAATAACGGTATAACCAATCGTTTACAGTGTGAAGAGCAATGCCTGAAAATCATTTCAGTAACCAACCCACCGTCCTCCCAAATCAAGGACTGCTTACGCATTGAACTTGAGGTTGTGGTTGGTGAACCGGAACTCCGAATACCCTAGTAATGTGACTCTGGAGTTTACAGTAAAAGAAGGACTGCTTACAGTAATATAAATACCACAGGAATCACCAAGTTTCTGTAGAGCGTCATTCCTTGCTAATTTCACGGTTTATTAATTTTAACGAACACCACTACTTATCCCTAATTCTTCTAAACGTGCTATTCACACTAATTTACCCCTTCCTAATTTCATTCACGATGTTCAACAAGCTTGTTATCGCCGCCGCCTTCCTTCTGGGCACTGCTTCCCTCGTCTCCGCCCAAGGCCAGTGCAACGCCAGCACTCCCTGCCCCAGCGGTCTCTGCTGCTCCCGCTTCGGTTACTGTGGCGTAGGCGCCGAATACTGTGGTGCTGGTTGCCAGAACGGTCCTTGCGACAGCACCCAAGGTCAATGCTCTGCCACGAAGCCCTGCGCCAACAACCAGTGCTGCTCTAAGTTCGGATTCTGCGGTACCGGTACTGAATACTGCGGTGCCGGTTGCCAGAGCGGTCCTTGCGAAGGTACCCCTAATGCCCAATGCTCGACGACCAAGTTGTGTGCCAACAACCTGTGCTGTTCCCAGTGGGGTTACTGTGGCACCGGTAGCGAATTCTGCGGTACTGGATGCCAGAGCGGTCCTTGTGAAGGTAGCCAATACCAATGCTCGAAGACCAAGGCGTGCGCTAACAAAGACCACTGCTGCTCCCAATGGGGTTACTGTGGTGTAGGTACCGAATTCTGCGGTGCCGGATGCCAGAACGGTCCTTGTGAAGCTACCTCCACTACCTCGTCTACCTCTACTAGCACCAGCACTTCCCCCACTCCCACCAACCCCCCTCGTGAAGACCGCTCTTGTGACAAGAACACCGCCTGTTTCCCCGGTGACTGCTGCAGCAAGTTCAACTTCTGTGGTAGCACTGAGTTGCACTGCGGTCAAGGCTGCCAACACGGCCCATGCCTCTAAGCCTTCAGCTTTCAGCAAATGCTACGTCATTTCATTTAGGGTAGCCATTTTCGGTTCTAAATCATTCGGATTTAACCCTTTTGGTGTTTCAATAATAATAAATCTTTTCTTGAAAAAATACTATCCAGTTCAACCGGTTTATTCGGGCATAAAAGTGAAAATCATCAGAACTGAGGGAAATTGCTCAACTCTTCTGGCACCGCTATAGGTGAGAATTACTTTCACTATTGTGGTCTCGCTGAAACATGATATAACTCATCATTAACATACCCTTGTCCAATGACGGCGGAGAACATCTCAGTATAATATAGCCATCACTCTTACGAGTGATTCCAAGGTATTGTGCTGAATATGAATCTGAACGCAAGTCGTGCAAGGAAACCTCCGAGGTAACGTTATCGAATGGCAGACGAGCGCTAACTAGGCAGGACGGTTTCATGATAATCTAGCTCAAGAAATATTCCCAGAACATACGGCTAGTTTTTTTTGTCTGTATAGCGAAATGTCCACCATAAGTTGAATAGGTCTCACGAATTCCTATTAGTTAAATTGTAGTTGGTACCTCCCACCCTTATACCCTTGCTGCGTCTGGTCTGTTTCCCGTTCTCTCTGACATCGGCCCCTATTTCATATAACTGGGCAACACCCTCAGGTGGGGTGGCCTACCTGCTCGACTTGGCCTCGAGGTAACCAGTGTTATCTGCTACCTTGACCGTTTCTAGGTGATATTATTCACTGTTTCTGACATTTATTAATCATTGCATGTTAAAGCCACAGTGGTGTGTCATCAGTTAAGTATAAAATAAATTGTCCGCAAGTAATTGATACATCTTTGCTCTAAATCGCTATATAGGCCAAAAAAAATTACCCATATCGCTAGCCCAGGAGAGGGAGGAGTGTATTCCCAAAGTAAAGTTGTTTGGGAAGCACATGTTGATTGCATTAACAAGAATAGTCGAAATGTTGATCCGAGTGGGAGCATGATTTAAACAGCATGGCCAAAAATAGATTCCAGTATCTCTCCCGCCGACATACCCCATCATTGGCGGATGGGGATTTCTGAGAGGGGGAGGAAGGCAGTTTGAGCAAGGTCTGAAATGAAAAACGAAAACAAGCGAGCGGAGAAATGCACCCACTATATTTAGTGAAAGGTCCGAAGGATATAGAGTGTGTCTTGCCCCATTCCGCAGGTTAGCGATCCTCATCCTCATTGGATGTTCAGTCGGCCCATTCTATTTTAACAGTCAACCCCCCTTGTTCAAGTCGAACATGGTCCTAGAGTGTGGAGCGAAATGCAACGAATGGTTTGTATATTTTTTTCCGACCCAAAGGCGTATCTAAAAATACGTGGGTTTGGATTATCCAACGACTTGCAGATCATACTGTTTACCAATGAATATCCGACAAGAAACTTCCAGTAAAGCGTCCTTGGGGATGAAAAAGCCCGGTCGCTTGACATTGAAATGTGTGTTTTCCTTGCCCATCAGTCACCGATTGGCCGATAACCCAGTGTCCCGGTGATTTATTATTGGATTTCCTTTTTTTTTCCACACTCCATCTGGATAGCTCTATGGTCGGGATGTGTTTGTATTGTGCTCTCAGGAACGAATGATATGGAGCAAAGTAGTACAATAATATTTAGGCCAAGACTGGATATGGTAGTTCATCGACAGTAGTGTAACATCAGTTACAATCAGTCCGGAGCCAGTTTGCTCATCCCAACAAATTGGTGATAAACAAAAACAAACTTATTAACCCATCTTTACGTTCAACTAGTGACGTGTACAAGGAGAAGTCCAGCCCTCGTACCAGGAAATCCGCATAGATTTTGAATTGGGGAAGCCCAGAGGGCAGATTGGTTAGGGTGGTTAGGATTTGACTATGTGCGTTATTCAAGTATAAAAGGTCATCGAAATGGCCGATAATTCAAAATCACACATCTCTCCGCACTCACTCATTTGCTGCTATTACCAGTTTACGTCCTGATTCTATACCTTTGTAACGACTTTTACGCTTACCCTGATAAGTAATCTCACTTTAATTCCATTCACAATGTTCCGCAATCTCGCCATCGCCGCCGCTTTCCTTCTGGCTACTGCTTCCTTCGCTTCGGCTCAAGGCCAGTGCAATGCCAACACCCCTTGTCCCAATAACCTGTGCTGTTCCCAGTGGGGTTACTGTGGTACCGGTAGCGATTTCTGCGGTACTGGATGCCAGAACGGTCCCTGTGAGGGCAGCCAAGCCCAATGCTCGTCAACTAAGGCTTGCGCTAACCCTGCTCACTGCTGTTCCCAGTGGGGTTACTGTGGTGTAGGTACCGAATTCTGCGGTACTGGATGCCAGAACGGTCCTTGCGAAGGTAGCCAAGCCCAATGCTCGAAGACCAAGGCTTGCGCTAACAAAGATCACTGCTGCTCCCAGTGGGGTTACTGCGGTGTAGGTGCCGAATTCTGCGGTGCCGGATGCCAGAACGGTCCTTGTGAAGGTACCTCCACTACCACTACCTCCACCTCCACCAGTACCTCCTCTACCACTACCAGCACCAGCACTTCCCCCACTCCCACCAACCCCCCTCGTGAAGACCGCTCTTGTGACAAGAACACCGCCTGTTTCCCCGGTGACTGCTGCAGCAAGTTCAACTTCTGCGGAAGCACCGCCCAGCACTGCGGGCAAGGCTGCCAACATGGCCCTTGCCTCTAAATTCTGAATAGAATGCCATCTATTCCAGCTGGAGTTCACTTGCACCTTCGGTTTTTTTTTCCTTGATGAAATCAAAAATTCCGCTAGCGTTAATAAAATTTTTTATTCCTTGAATACCTGAGCTTGTCTCCCAGATTCGAAATGTAGTGATGAAAGGCAATGGATTAGACTGTTGGGCATTGATTTTACCACGTTACGTGGGATGAACTTTAAAAGTCGCCACCGTTGTCCTGCATGATGCGTGGGTAAGCAGTTCAATGCGGCAGCGGACCTGTCGTGCCCTTACATGTCCCTAGTCCTTTCGAGCCTCGCTTCGGAAATCTCTTTCCTTACTCCGAAGCCGTATATGCACGTTACCCAAGAAAATGTAGTGTATAACGTACTGGATTTTCGGAAAAAACTTTGAGATATGCCATGCCGCTATAGAATGTGAAGTACAGCTGTGTGAAATATGGCTGGCCACTGAGGCCACAAGATACTAACCCGCCTTTGACTCACAATGCGGCCAGTGATATTTTCGGATGGGTTCCCTCTCATTTCAGCCCATAAACCTTGTGTAACCACAGTGTGGGGTTTCTCCCCTATTCCTGCATGCTCTTCCCCAGAGTTTTCTGAAAGTCCTATCCTCATTATTATTATTTTCTTATTTTTTTTTCCAAGTTTGTCTCTTGGGAGAGTAATGGGGCGTCAATATTCGAAACACTATTATTCCTTAGCATGAAGTACCCCTACTTATATCACTTACTTGTAAGATTTGTTGGCCTCATCCTATGGGGCTGGTTCCGTTACATTAAAGTATTGGGCGCCGAATATGTCTCCCGCAAACGCCCATTAATCGTTGTTGCGTAAGTGTAGCAAAGTAGTCACGCTGGAATGGGGTTCAAGACCCTGCAATGAAGCAGACAGTATGCTTGAGTAATTATGAAGCTCCGCTCGGGCAATAAATGGGTTCGACTACGGCCCACGTAGTCATTTCTCTTTCCACCCCACGTTGCAGACTTGTAGTTGCCCAGAATGAACCTGCTACTCTCCTTGTTATTTCGGGCAGTAAAAAAGTCTGAAACTGGACCAAGGTGAAGGGAGTTGGGACCAGGATTAACTTTCATTCCGACGGTATTGCTTAACTAACACTATGTACTTTTTAATATTTTGTGCTCTACTCTGAACCGCTACCGCTATTTTTCACTTCCCTGTATTCTCTATCACAATAGTACTCACTCCAACATGGTTGTGGACCCGGCGGTGCTGGCTTACGCTCTGCCACACCAGCGCCCCTGTCACATGTGGGCCAAGAAAAGTCTATTCACCAACAAGTGGGCCGCCTGGGTCATTACTGCGTTTGGGGGGATTCCCGTGGATCGTGCTACCAAGAACAATCAGTCACTGTTCCAAATTACTTTTGATACACTTCAAGGAGGTGGGGTAATTGGCTCTTTTCCCGAGGGTACGTCCTATACTTTACCCCATATGCTGCCCTTGAAGGATGGTACCTCTTGGGCGGCGTTACAATACGCCGTGCAGCTAGAAGACCGCCAAGAGGAAAAGCTCACTACGTTGGAAACCCTGGATCATGAACGTCAGCAACTCCAGATTGTTCCCACGGGTATTACGTACACGGACAAACGTCGCTGGCGTAGTGGTTGCATCGTAATGTTTGGGGAAGCACTCGATGTACAGTCTTACGTGGCCGACTTTCGTAAAGACGAACGACAAACCGTCAAAACCCTGACGCATGATCTTACGCGGGCCTTTCGTAAGCTAACCATAAACGCACCCGATTGGGAGGCCCACCTTTTGGGCACCAAGGCCTGTACGATTGTCTTCTCCGAGGTTACGGAATTGCCTCCGGAACATTTCGTACAGGTCAACCAGGACTGGATCGATTTTTTTGTAGTCTACACCAACCAACCCGACGTGGACGCTCTGCGCCATTTGATATTGGACTATGTGCGTGGAATGGACAGTTTGAAACTGACCGACCAGGATATGCAGATGCTGCTCCAATGCACCGGGCAGCAGCGATGGTCCACCGCCACAGTGGCAGCGCATTTACTGGAAAACGTGGCCAAACTCATCGTGGAGATACCGCTTAGTCTCCCCGCGTTGGCGATTCATTTACCCATCTACGCCTTGGCCAAGTTGGCCGAACGTTTTGAGCGGCACGAGGAATCCCGGGCGCAGATTAAAATCGTGACCACTCTTGTAGTATTTCCCCCGGCATACATGGCCCTGTTTTGGTGGGTATGGCATCACGTGTTCCTCGGGTCTTTTTCCGGATTCATTGCCAGTGCCGTACTTATCCTTACCTACGCTCTCTACCATCTAGCCTACGTTGATTTCCGGTATGATACTTTCAAAGGCACTGTAGCTATTTTCCGGGTGGTGTGCGTGCTGTTGGGGTACGGACAACGTTCTGGTAAAGGTCAAATGGAAAAATTGATCATGCGTCGTCAGCAATTGACCCGGACACTTCTAGTTATGGTACAACGCTACAGCGAGCAAGTGCCTGGTCAGAATTTATCCCATGACTCGGACGCTGATAACAGCCCTTCCGTGTCCAAAGTTGGGTCACCCCCACTCAAGTTTGTACGTCATGTGCTGACTTCTTGTTAAGTTATGTCGTACCTATAAGGACTGTCGTTCAGATTGCCAAGGCTTATCCTATTTACAGTCGCACCGGAATTTATTTTAAAAGTGTAGAATATGGCTCTCCTTCAGCGTCTTAATTTAAGGACCGGAGAACTATGTCTGACTTTTTAGACAATACTCTATATCTCTCGTCGTCTTCGTTTACTTTGGCCGCGGGGCTTGTACATTAACTACTTACTGATGTCGCATGGTTTATTATCTTTCTATCTTACAAATACAAATGCCCGTGGTGTTGGCAAAGGAAGCTTTACTTTTTTTTTTGTATGGAGACGCAAAAGGTATATTTTTAAAATTTTCAGAAACAGTAGATAAGCACTACAGACTGAGGTTTGATTATGATTTCTGAGTAATATCAAGGAGCAGGTATATTATACGGTGAGGGAGATAATAATAGGCGATTTTGTCAGTCTTTTTATTTTTATAAATACAAGTATCGGACCATATTTTACTCTGGTATACTAGACGGCATCCTGTCCCAGTGGTTGTCTACCCCCAAGCCAATGTGAAGAAATCTGACCCGACTATACCTTCACAGGAAAATACGTTAAACTTGTTTCAGAAATTTACAAGTGGTGCCCTTTTTCGGCGAGATACACTCGTACGATTGTCCACTTTAGAAGATTCAGAGAAAGACGAGGGAGCTGTTCCATCTTTGGTGCCAATACTCGTATCACAATAATTGAAAACAGAATAACCGATTTGTTTTTATCAGGCGGTCCATTATTACTTTTCGCTAGCCTAGAAACGCCAGAATAGGACAGAGAAAAAAACTTGGCCCTCTTCAATTCACAAGCTGCTGGCTTGTTGATGAGTGCGGTAGATAGACAATGCAATGGTGCCGAGGCTTGTCAAGCAGCCCCTGAAGAAATATCCATCATGGGGTGGGTTTTAGGAAAGGCTTGATGATAGCCTGTTGGGCTATTGGGAAAGTACGGAAAGCGAATGGACCAAGGAGAGTGGATGGCCGCTAAACTATGTGGGCGAAACCTACCCCACCAATTTTTAACACTAAAATGTGAATCTCACGTTTTTTTTTTTGGGGGGGGGGGTGTGTATTAGGTTGGGGCAATAATTCACTGGTTACTGGGAATGACCCATTTATCGCTGTGTGTTTTGTGTATTGAGTCGGCAAATTGAAGCTTTGGCTACGGAATGGGGGGAGGACATATCGTGCCTTCAGGCCTTTCAGGCTATACCAAATGAGCTTGGGACCATGGGGCGATCTTTATGGGTCAAGTGGCTTTGGCCGTGCCTTGCACTATGCAGACGTGTGTATGCTCTTTTGGTGAGGATTATAAATGTCTCACACTTGGATATTCGGAGAACTTTAGCCGTTTTTCCTTTTGGTTCCTACTACTTCACTTATTATCGCCTTTTGATAGGTTTTTAACTCACGGTTATTCGTTCATGAACAATGTCAAGGATTGGTTTTTCATAAAAATCATAGTTTCACGAGCCATCCATATTCCTACCATAGCAACAATTGGGCTACACCCGTCTTAAATTTTCGTTGTGACTTTGAGACGATTAATGAAAGGCCAGTACTATTGTTAATAGTAAGTCGCATGTGATCGCTGCTAACAGTACGCTGTGTTTCGTAGGTGTTTCTTGCGCAGTGTGGTCGGAGGGATTGGCCACCGAAATAGGGTAATAACCATACAAGCTTGTGACCTGGAGGAAAACTGTAACATGTGGCCATCTCTCATTCACTTTTTGCACCGCTTCTCATTCACCTTACAATACTTTGTCGACTGTGGTTTCGGCTTCAACCACTTTCCACTGTCCCTGACAGTCACTTTTTCTTGGTGCCCCTCGCTACTATAAATATATACACGATACGGTACTCTCCCATCCCCCTCACATTTTTTTTGGGAGGTGTTGCTATTGACGGAATTAATGCGCATTGGTCCTGTTCCTCGTTATTCCGCACTTCTAACCCATAGCGAACCGAAATATTGGGCAGACGCTGACTGGCGTTGTTTATACCGTTACTGGTCCTAACTTTCCAAATTGTTCTGGATTAGGGCTTTAAGCACTCATTTTGCTTGTATGCTGCTGCCATTTCTTTTAAAAATTGAAGTCTCTTCCAACATTATATTTGTTTCGTTAAATTCGTCTAGTTTTTGTTTAACCCTGCTTTACAATTAGAGTAGTACACCGTTTATCTTGCCCATACACAACGAAGCCACCAAGTCCTAGATCCTACAATTTCATTTATTTATCCTCTCGTACATCTCATTCGGGATTCTCTAAAGCTTTTTATATAGTTTATATTGGATGGTCAGCTAGTACGTCCTTGCCTCTTTTTTTTCCCTTTCGAGATATTTCAGGCATTACCGCTCCTGCTCGCTCGCTTTTCCCAAAACCCACGCACAAGGTTCAGTAGATATTCCTTTATACGTTCTCCGCTCCGTGGGTGCTTCCTTACTAGCGTATATTTATCGAGTATACGATATTTTTGAACCATTACCGGTCCATGCCATGCCAAGTACGATGCTAGTGAACCAATTCTTCGTACATGACAGGCAGACTTTATTGGGTAAGTAGTGCCGATCCACGCATTGCATACCAATGGTATACATTTGGGTACCTTCCAGGGGTCATACGGGGAGAGTGGAAGATCAGCCAGGTACCAACTACATCTATACCAACATGTTGGACTAGACTTTTAATTGGCATTGTTCGCATTACGATGTTATTTTTTTTACCCGAGCTAACGATAATTTCATATACACTGTTATTATGGGCATATCCTTGAGTGATTCATTGTGTATCAATCAGATCTGGCTGTGCAGCAGGCTGCAATGGCCATCAAATGCCGTAGCGACTACACTGTACGTCCCCGCCCTGCCCTCCGCCGCTGCTCGGAAGAAGCGCTCGCCTCTGTCCCCGAACAAAATTCGACATGTCTTTTGAATGATAGCTCTACAGGTTCCAGTAGCTCCTCCCCTTCTCTAGAATCTTTCACCTCAGGAAGCCTCGACTCCTGCACCTCATCTTCTCCAACCAGTGCCCCCAATCGTCGGAGGTCATTGCCCGACAGGGGTTTACCTCCCTTGTCTGATTTCGTGGCCAGTGTGTGTCGTAATTTGGACCCTTCCACCATGACACTTATTACTTGTGCCTTGTATATGGAACGTCTCCGCAGGTCTATGCCCACCTCCGCCCGTGGTTCTCACGACACTCCTTACCGAATTTTTCTTGCCTCATTGATGATAGCAGACAAGTATCTGCATGATCATCAAGGCTTCAAAACTCGCACCGTGGCTGACGCTACCGAGGGGTTATTCAACATCAAAGAGGTTAACCGCATGGAATCTACTTTTATTACGCTGTTAAGGTATCGTTTGTGGGTCAAAGTGGATGAAATTGATAGCTTTTTAAGGAATAACCATTTGGAGTACCAACCAAGGGAAAAAGAACATGTATTATAATTTTTTTCGCTTCAATCCCCTTTTTTTATTCTTTTTTTGTGATCATTGCCTGTAAATATATCCCCTTTTTTCTTATTATCTGCAATCCCGTAGTTTTTCCTTGACCAAGAAAATGCCCGCAATTTCACTTTTCATTCACTCTTTGCAAAGCTGGGGTCAGAATCGGTGTTTAAACTCCTCAGATGAACATGTGTAAATATCAAAAATTTGAAAGTGATATTTTGTGTTATTTTTCAAATGGTTTACATATCACATACTATTTTTTTTTGCCGCCAGAGCCATATTAATCCCAGAGAACGCACCCCCCCCTGGTGACCCATATTGTCTTCTTCTTTTTTTTTGTAAGAATCCGAAATACACGTATATTTCACTCTTTATCTTCCTTGTCACAACCATATATGATTTCAAACTATGGTTGGTGTTCATGAGGTAGGGATGTCCTAGCAATGATAAGAACAGCGGTGATGGGAAATAATGAAAGTAGTGAAGAATGGAGTGTAAAATATGTATGTGAGCCAGAGATCGCGCACCTGCATCACCAGGTAAAGTCCATACCCTTATAAAATGTGACACTGCTACTTTTGGCCAATAAATTATAAATGGACAAAGTTCCAGATGTTGAGCTTGTGCCAATTACTCTGCCATGAATACTCAGAAAGGTAAGAGTAGCCCACCTCTGATCGTTATTGTTAATATTTGGGAGATTTTTTTTTGACTATATAGCGAAAACTCCGCCAGCATTGAATGGACCACTCACAAAACACAATTGGTTAAATTTTGTAACTGGTACATTTCTTGCTTCAAATCTCTACATAGGCCCAAAAAAAGCACCCACCCGTGCTAAAAGTATCTTACACAAAAGCCTATTGGTTGAATTGCAGCTGGCGCAATTCTGCTCCAATTCATTATAGAATTGACATATAAACTTTGGTAAAACAATCATGATGATACTGCTGTTTCGTCTGACTAACAACACATATATTGTACATTAAAAAATTCCTGAAACTCAGGAGTAAATACGTGATATTTTTTCTTCCCCTTTCTCTATGCTGTTAGCCCTTGTTAATAGGAACATACACGTCTTGGTTTTACCTTTCTACCTTTTGTTTTCATTGAGTTATCCTAATTTAAAAGTCATTTACCATGTCCCATTCACCCAAGTCACAGCACCCCATGCCTGCCATTACCCCAACCTTAATTCATCACCACTTTTGGCTATTTTTTGAACTTGGCCAAAATCCAACCGAAATTCACCAAACTCTGCAGGGTTATTATGGACTAGGTTATCCTTCATATGTGACAGTGTGCCATTGGTACAACAACTTTAAGACTGGCCATTTGTCATTAGAAGATGAACACTGCACAGGACATCTTTCCAATGAGACCTATGAATATAAAAGTGACACCATTGAGCAGCTAATTAACGAAGACCCATTCGTGACCTTGAGAGTGTTTGTGCAGGAGGTAAAGACTTCAGTGTGTGACATTTGGAATGTCCTCCACAACCAGTTGCATTACCATTCGTACCTTAGTACTTGGGTTCCCCATTCCCTAATGTCAGAGTTGCAAAGTGACCACAAGACCTTTTGCCTCAATTTCCTTGACCATTTTCATAAACCAACCAACTCTCTTGTATATAATATTGTGACATATGATGAAACCTGGGTTTACCATAATAACCCCCAGACTGGCATTGGTCAAAAGGTATGGGTGCCAGAACACCAAGGTCAGCATGATCCCATCCCTGCTCAGCCATGGTGGACCTCAAAGCCATGAAAAGTTTTACTAACTGTGTTTTTTAGTAGAACTAGTATTGTTCATACTGTGTTCAGTACTGGTAACACTAAGGTCAACAGTTCCTATTACATAGAGAATTGTGTCAAACCAATGGTTGGGGAATGGAAGAAAGCACATCTAAAGTCACACACTTCCCATATCATCCTCCACCAGGACAATGCAAGGCCTCATGTTTCTCACTATAGCAAGGCCCATATGGACGAGCTTGGACTCCAACTGCTTAAAGCACCACCCTACACTCCTGACCTTGCACCATGTGACTTTTGGTTGTTCCAGCACACCAAGAAAAAGCTGGAGGGTAGAGTCTTTGACAATGGTGAGGAGATTATAGGGGTATATAATGAAGTCCTTAGTTCCCTCCAACGAAGTGATTTTCACAGATGTTTTGATGAGTGGTTCAAGAGGGCTTACACAGTACTTGACAACGATGGTAATTATTATTAATAAAATTTTGCTCATATTCAGATCTCAAGCAACGTTTGTATTAATTGATAGTAGAGTCCGTTTTCCATCACAATATAAACAGGGCAGTGGCGAACGACAGTTATGAGCTACAAAGGGAGGTGTGAACTACTTCGGCAAGTTTGTTAATTCACTATGAAGTGATGTGGACCTCCATCATATAGCGCAGGCTAGCGAACCACATGCAAGGGTTTACTGATCCACACATTTCCAGAAAAGAATAGCTAATATCTACTTGGTTAATATTTTTTGGGGATAGTCGGCAGTAGGTCTCCAAATACTGTCAGCGGGCCCAAACAATTGACAATGGAGCATATATTGTTCCCCAACCAATCTGGCAAGTAGAATTTTTTGACAATGTTGATAAGGGTATGTAATGAAGTCCTTGGTTCCTGCTGACGAAATGACTTTTACAGATGTTTCGATGAGTGGTTCAAGAGGGCTTGCATAATTCGACAGTAGTGTTAATCATTATAAATAAAATCTGGTTCTTTTATGGATTTTCAGAGACTTATCTAATGGGTTATAATAATAAGCTCGAATTTTAAAAGTTTTTTCCGGAAATTTTTTTTTTAAAAATGTACAGGGTTAACATCGTCATCGAATCAAATTCAGCTCTCCTTCAGCAAGTCTTTTAATGGACGAAAGCTTGCAGAGGGATCCCCATGGGCCTTCACTAAAACATCATCCGTGAAGTAACCCTGCTGATACCATTCCATAATGTCTTGCCAAGCAAAGTGTTCGAACACTGGTGTATCTATGCCATACCGGTAGGCCCATTGAGTAGTAGGGGCTTTCGGGGAAGTGGAAACGAGACTTTGGGATTCGGTAGGGTTGGCAGTGCTGGCCGATGAGTTGAGTGGCGTACCAGGGATCCAGTTCTCGGGAATTAAATCTTGGTTTCGTAATTCTCGAACCATTTGCTCGTATGTGGTTTGGTAAACGTTGAAATCACCCAGTATCATCATCTGGTCGCACAGCTCAGTAATCAATTCGATGTTTTCGGTATCTCGGGGTGGACTGTCAGCTGCCGGTGACTTTCCCGACTGACCCCTGTCTGTTTTACGGGGCTTACTTTTACCCAGTCGGGCTAAGGTACGTGCTACGGACTCACGGGGTTTCATCAGATCGAGCAAGGTTAGAAGGATCCGCGGTCGGGTCCATTGTTGGGCCCTGTGTTCGGCTTGCTGTTCCCACTTTTGAATACGTTGTTCTTGTTGGCGCTGGGCCTGACGGGCTTGTTCGATGTCTGCTTTAGTCACATTGTCCAGCCATTGGTCATGGAACGCTAGGGGATCCCGCGACTTGCGAACGTAGTTACCCTCTTCGTCGAAGTCGCCTTCAGCCATTTCTTCATTCATATGGAAAGCTTCCACCACTTGTTGGCCCTGGTCGTCAAACACATTATGGGAGCCCAGTTCCTGTCCCACGATATCTGTTCGGTTAAGGAACCCCTGGTTAGGTTGAGACTCGGCATCAAATGTTTCTTTCCCAGACAAGGGTGGATTTTGTGTACTGGATTGGGGTGCAAACATATCATCGTCATCGTTTATATCAGGTTTACTAGAAGTTCCTTCCTGGTGTTTATCATCGTGACTAAATTCGGGCTGTTTTCCTTTGGAGTTTGGAGCATTGACATGTGTGAGTTGCTGCAAATCTCCATGACTAGGCTGGTAAGCGTAATCCTCAGCATCGTCCACCGCCGACAAACCTGCCGTGGCACGTTGCTGCCGCACTTTGGCTCGGGCCTTGCGAGCCCGCTGGGCATCGACTATGACTTGAGTATTTTGGGAATGGTGTTGTAAATCGAAACCCGCCAGTTCGGGTGGTTTGGGTCGACCCAAGGGATCTTCCTCCTCCACCGTCACGTCTTCCACCACATCGTCGTCCTCATCGTCATTAGTAAGCGTTTCTCTCTGCCGTCTGGAAAAAATAGCGTTTGGGTCCTTGTCACCCGTTCGTTGGTCATAGTATAGGTCTTCGTCGTCATCGCTACCGTACACGTCGGTTCGAAACCCACCCCGTCGTGGTCGAGCTGGCTCTAACCAAGCGTCTGTATCAAGGCCGTCCGAATCGCTCTCGTTGGAAATTCCAGTAACGAGGCGACTGCGTTTGGTGGGGGAACTTTTGGGAATATCACCCCAGCCGCTATCCCGAAGGCGTTTGAGGTTGGACATTGATTCTATCAAGAATAAGTGAGGTAAAGGGTGGAATCGGTGAAAGAATTACGAATAACAGAAAGTAGAGAAACCAAACAAGGAAATACAATGCCATGCGGGTACGAAAAAAATGTCACTCGTTTTGTTTGGTTGAGTTTAGTTACTAAGGAGTTTGTCCATTGTACAACAGGAGTTTATAAAATGAAATTGACCAGTACAGTTTAGGGAATGTATTTGGATTTTTTGGGTTGCGCTTTTTATAGTCTGCTGCATTTAAAGTGTTTACAAGAATCCGCAGGTACGCTTGACCCGGACACCGTCAATTTTTTTTTCTTCCTTTACATTGTTAGTACCGATATTATTAGATTGCCCACTAAAATAGATTTACTAGTTATGCCTAATCGAAAGCAATCCTGGGCCACTAAAAGGGATAATACATCGACAAGACAGTACCATACCAAGGGCAAACGGCCAAAAACTCATGGGCACAAAGAAATCATAGGAACGGACGGTCCATCCCCCAAACAGAGTCTCCGGTCAAGGTCGAATCCAGTAGTAGGATTCAAGCCGTCCGCAAATTTGGTGCCCGCTCCGCACCACCCGACGGATACCCCGCCAGTGTGCGGCAGTCCACCGGCGGTCTCCGCTGGCCGTTGGCGTAAACTGTTGTATATTCAACAGGACTATCCGGACAACTACGTGGACGCGTCCTTTTTGGCGAATTTACAAAAGAATGTTAATTTTCAATCGTATGACTATTTTGCCGTTATTCGGGAGTCTACGGTGATAACGGATCACATTAGCAGCGTGGTGATTTTCGTGGCGATATTTATCCAACTTTACCACCGACATTTGGACCCCCATATCCTAGTGATGATGGGTACCGTATTGACCTTTCTGGGGGTCGCCGTGTGGGAGTGGCGACTGGCCAACGATTCGACCGCTCCCGTGGGTGAGAACGAAACCAGGGAAGAACACTCAACCGACGGGGGAACGGATCATCAATCCTTCCAGGAAGGTGCCCCACCGCTTCGTCAGTCATTTATGCGTCTCGCCATTGTGTTTTTCCTAACGCTATTGGGACTTTCCCCTATTTTACACACACTGACCGAAGACACCAGCAGTGATACTATATGGGCCATGTCCACCTGTCTTATCGTTACCAATATACTGTTTCACGACTATAGTTCAGATCCTACCCACACTATTGCCTTTCCCGGTTCCATTGCCCTCAACGCGGCCATTTTCGCCTGTGTTTTGCTGGCGTCCCGACTGTCCAGTAATCTACACGTGTTTGCCTTTATGTCCTTTGCCCTCGAGTGGTTCGCCCTTTTCCCCATTTTCCGTCGGCATCTTAAACGGCGTCTTCCCAAGGCCCATTTAACGCAAACGGGGATACTCGTGGGGGTCGCGTTTGCACTCTTTTGGCCCATCACCCGTACCCTGGCCATCCTTTATATTTTGGGAGTGTTTTGTCTGACATTTTTATGTCCTATTTGGTTGATTTGGATCCAAAGGTATAAAAACGAAATCCATGGGCCGTGGGACGAAGCGCGACCTAAAGTGCGACGGTACCCTTCGCTTTATTAACCCAGGAAAAACCAATCGAAGCATTAGTGATTGTGCCTGGAGATTCATTGGGCATAATCGTTAAGCTGCGGTTTCAAATATTCAAAGTCACCTCGTCTTTCGGTTCAGGGTGGTAGTCGGTATAAAAGGTCTTCTCAACCTATCGAACTTTGTTAACTAGGGGATAGTTAAAGGAGGATTGATTCCTGACATGATAAGCGAGCCGGTTATTTTTTGTACTACCTTTATCGTGGCAGCATCTTAGCCACAGTGCAACGCTGAGACCAAGCCACCATCAAGATAACAGCCGATATTATCAATGGCAATCCCAAATTATAATGTGTTGAGTCCGTTGGCTTTATCGCCCATAGCTGCGGAAAAACGTGGTGTCGTCGAACAAGATAACCAAGAACTAGTGGCTGATGATGTGGCAGTTCGGTATCTTTCGGCTTATCCACTGTATCTTTTTTACATTAAAATAACTATAAAGACCATCAGCTGCATTTAAGTAAATGGAGTGGTGGAGTATGCAAAATGTTATTTTAAAATTTTTGATTGTTCACTTTCCAGATGAATACGTTACAATCTGGAACTTCCCTTTCATAGCAGGGTATGGTTGCCCTGTGAGCACCAATCCGATAACAATACAAGACCCCAATAATTAGCCCAAGTGGGCACAATCTAAAGGAAGTAAATCATCATATTTTTCATTTAGCACCGATAGGTATCCCAATTGGTGGGTGGAAGTGCTTCCCGCTTGATCAATGAGCAACACTCTTGGCCGATAACATTTCCTATTCAAATGATGGGTTTCTACGGGAGGTGCGATGTGGGTGCCCCGATCCACCGCGTAATCACGCCCGAGATGGGTCTTTTTATTATTATCGAGGTGCATTTGGCCAGGGTCCTTGCCTTAAACACCGGATTGTGAACCTCCCGAACAGGTTATCCATCGTTGGCTTAATGGCAAGAATGGCGACAGTGTCGCTCTCTCAGCTACGAAAGATTTGTTTATTGGTTGATAAGGTCCCTTTAATAAGGGTGTAGCACAGTGTGACTTGGGGGACCATTCGTATGGTGTGACAGTCGACCGACTTGTGTAGCAGTGAGAAAGGGGGAGATCGCTACAATCGTCCCAGCGAAAGAAATAATAGCCAACACCCAAACTTGACACCTTATTGATGCCCAGTCGGCTCTCGTGTATTGTGAGCAGGGCTACTGCTTCAGTTATTTAGTGCTGGGTCCCTCTCATATCCCCCTTTTTTTGTGTATCTTTCGTTAAATTTAGAAAGTGAGGATTTTACATCTGTCTACATTAACAGTTCAAACTATTGGATTTGCCTTTTGTTTTGCCAATTACTATATAAAGAGACACATGAGTCCAGGATAAACCCACCATAGTAGTGATCGCCGTTTCTTATTTTTTTTCGCACTGCCCAATTGTCCACTTGACGCAGTAACCTTGCCGGTCCTTTTCCGTTATTCATCGGCAGTCTTTCTCACTCATTTTATTATACACCATTGTATACCTATACTATTGCATTAGGGGGGAGGGGTTAGTTTTCCATGCCTTGCGAAAAGAAAGGTATCTCTTGACGACTCCAGTGCTACGTAAGCCCCTTACTTTCGATGCTTATTTCCACTTCTGTCGGTCACATACCAATATTATTATTTCCCAGCAAGAATTGCCTTTCCGTCTACATTATGTGAAAACGCCCAATATAGCCACCGAATATTTTACATTGTTAGAAGAAAGAGAAAGTTGGTGTTTGAAAATATCAAGGAGGACAGGCTAGGATTTATTTCACTGCCTCCGTCAAATAGGCATACTTGACCAGTTTCCAGTTCATTCGTTATTCTTCGCAGGACCCCATTTTTTTGGTTGCATACTACTCTGTATACTTTCGTTAAACCAACGAGTCGTTAACGACGGTATTTTGGGTTTGGAATTCGGTTAACTCGGTTTATTATTTTCAGTTGTGGCCCAGCCAATAGGGTCTGTAGCTATTTCATACCGTTCCTGCTGTAGGTGTGCCTTTTTTTTTTGGTTTGCGCCATTTCCTCAACACCTAGGAAAAAGTATCCGAAATATTTAATAGAAAGTATAGTTAACCGTTATAAACGAATAAGAACCCTCTTGCTACGGTCGCATGCATGTCCACGCCATGTTGGTAGAAGCCGTGCGACTGTTAGGATATGACGACCTGCAACGTTTAGCCACCTATTGTGGGCCGGAAACCTGCCGAGCACTGACCATGGCTAGCCGAGAGTTACGGTCCCTGTTTTTACCCTTTACCCTGCATACTATTGCCTACGACGGGCGTACCTGCACGTCTCCACAAACACTGGTGGAAATATGTCGTAAGTACGGAAAATTGGTCCGCCGATTCGAAGGGTGTTTTGGCCGAGCGGTTGTGCCACGTCGTCCGTTGGTGGCTCCTTTGTGTCCTAGGGATATACTGCCTTACTTACCCCATCTAGAGGAACTATCTCTTTATTGGCCTCAAGGTGTGACATTACCACTCCTCAGACGCTGGGTTATGCCACGGGCCAACGGTTTGCTACGTTTGGAATTGAAGCAGGACCCTTCGTCACCCAACGCGGGTCTGTTTACCGGGCTACCCGTAGATGACCTGAGTATGATGCCCCGACTGCAGGCCCTGGTTCTGGACGGCTTCGGGTCCGATTCAGGGGCTCCTTATCATGCGGTATTCTGGACCCAGCCCCGGTTACAAACACTGGCGCTCACCAAATACGTTACAGATACTATGGTACAGGCCATTGCCCACTGCTTGCCATACCTTATTGAGTTGACCCTAAGGTTGACTCAGGTCAGTATGGAGTCTCTGAACTTGCTGGCCCGACGGTGTAATCGATTGGAACGACTCCGGATTTCAGGCTTGACCACCGATAATCTAGCGTTTTTGGAGACGGTACGTCCTACTTTGTGGCCTCGCCTTACTCATTTGGAGCTAGAGCGGTCAGAACTAGAACTCACGGTGGACCCTTTTGCAGATACTACACCGTTTGACCGTTTCTTAAGCTACCCGTGGCTCACCATTCGGTCCCTTACATGTCGATACGTACCCATAAATGATCATACCTTGGCGCTGATCAGTCGCAACTGTCCCCAACTCCGACGTATTGTCTTGTCCATGTGTCACCCCCAGGCCTCCACCAGTGGTTACCGTTTTCTATTGGAAAGACTACCCCAATTACGTGAATTCGCAGTAGAATCCAATGGCGACCATGCGTTGGATTCCGATATCCTACCTACCCAAAAGTTGGGCTCGTCCCGAATCCGTCACCTTGGCCTAAATATTCATCGGGTGAACTTGAAACATTTTCTTCCCTTACTGCCTCAACTTCACCGTCTCCAAAACCTAACCGTATCCCGCAGTTGCAAGAAACTCGATTTTAGCTTGCTACAACACCATGCTCCTAACCTACATATTGCCTTTCGCTAGATCCCATACTTGTCTCGTTGTTTTATCTATTTCTTCCGGGAATTACATTATTTTACATATTGCCTATTACCACACTCATTACTTACAAGGTTCCACCTGATTGTACTTGGAGCTTAACCTGACATCGACGAGCCCGAATATTATCCATACGCTCGAGTTTCTCCTATGTTTTTTCCTATTCATATTATCATATACTGTATTTTACTTACTCCTTGGCATTTTTTAGAGCAGTTCAGACAGTCCTAATGTTTTAGAAAACCGGCCTGCTTTTTTTAGTGGCTTGTTTTAATATAGGAAGTCGATGCTGAAGTGTCCGCTGTACGATTGAAGGCTTACTAAAGTTAAACAGATCACGTGTACCGGCTGGGTATTTCTGTGGTGAACGGCAAGGGGAATTGACTTTCTTTTTTTTACTTTTTTTACTTACTTTGAAAAGGGCCAATTGGTGTTCCAACTATGAAACCGCGGAAATGCTTGCTGAATCCACTATTTATATATCGAATTGGTGAATAAGACTACTATCAGCATTTTGGTTGTACATACGGTAATTGAGTTTTTCACCCTTAAATTTCTATAAAAAAATAGCAATTTAGAAATGTCATTTCCAATATCTTCCCTTCAACGGGGCACGGTTTCCTCCCGCTTTCGCCACCACACTTTACATAGAACACGATGGCCCTTGCGTTTCCCCTGCTCAGAACGTCTAGGTCCATGCCGGTTGCTTTCAGACCACGCTCGTACCCAACCAGATAACCACCATTCTTTGATAGACCTTTCCGATTTACTCGATTTTTCGGAATTGCCCTCATTATCGGTTGATCGGCCGTCGACCTCACATGACCAATTCGTGCGCCATGCCATGGACAGTGCCCAGACCAAGGAAAAGGAAACTCTATATAAGGGGCAGCCTCAGAGTTCGGATACCTCTTCGTTATTTCCCACACCTTCTACCGAGGGGGACCAACCTGCCGTGGCTCCAGCCGATTTGGAACGTTTTTCCCATTTAATCGAGGCACTGGAGGAAGGGGTTCGTCGGCAGGGTCCTATTGATTGGACCTTACTGGAAAGGGTTCCCAACAAATGGCGGCGGTACACATCGGCCGATGTTATCCGGACGCTAAATATTGCTGATCGCCATCAACTACAGGAAACGGCCGACCAGATGATGGGTTCCCAATCACAATTGGTGTCAAAGAGTGATAAGCTTATGGATCCTTCGGAATTACCCTTGGACGAAATCAGCAGTGTACCTCTAAAGGGCGAAGAAGAGACCGATGGGCCTAGCGTATTAAATGCCCCGTCCTCTAGTCCACACGAGGTTCGCTCTTCTAGCCCGTCGTCGGATACTCCACCGGCAATATTTGATCAAGTATCCGATCCCCAAAAACCCTGGTTGCCGTTGATGTTAAATCTGCTGGAAGGGTCTTGTCGTGGTAAGAAACGTTCCACGCATCCATCTTCAACCGCCGCCCAACGACGTTTGTTTTCTACACTTTATACCAACCAGTCGACCAGCCGGCTTTATACCACCACCCGTAGCACTAAATCCCAGTCGACGGGTTTGTCCGGACCAATTGGAAAGAATTCGGATAATCCTGAAGACTCTGGGTCCTGGTTACTCTACTACCCTCCAGAACTTTACCAACGTGCCCAACCCGTGCTCTCTCCCATCGAGGCTATCCAGATACGTAAACATAAGGTGCTTCCCATGGGGACTCCCTTACCACCCGACCACCCCATGATTGTCCAAACCCGGGGACGCGTAACGGTCACCGTCACCCCGGCCACCGTCGCAGAAACCTCCGATGTTCCCTCCATCTCACCATGGAGCGGGCAACCCGAGAGTCTAGACGATACGGCCACCACCAAAAATGATAGCGAGGAAGCGTTGGGCACGAGTCCCGTGGGAATTACCACCAGTGAATGGGGCGAAGAACTCGGTAAGGAATCGACCGGTCCGGTAAACATTCCCCTGCAGCCGGGTGACCTAGTGGAATTGGCCACGGTCAACACTGGGACACCTCGTTTCGGTATTATCCTCGCTTCTACTTTGCCCGAAGCGGGATCCAACCAATTTCAAGTGCTCACTTCTTGCCAAAAGATTCTAGGCATTCGGGCCACCCAGGTAACCTTTTGGATTCCGGGATTTGCGTTTTCCAGTGAGGAAGTTTTAGAGGGCTGTTGGGCACACTATACTCATGACCATGTCATGTATCGGGTCCCCATTTCCGAGAAGGAACGGAGATTATTCCAATATTCCGATCGCCGCACGTTTTCCCAAGAGATTCTCCGAAAACGGTTATCCGAGGATACCCAAAAGTATCTGCGGGATAACCTCACGTCTGATTTAAACCGGGCATTGCCCCAACCGGAAAATATTCTACCCATTATTCCCGTGCTCCGCCAGGTACTACGTCGTTGGCAAAGTCGTATCGAAGGGTGGCAGTGGAAACACTATTTCCAATTTGAAGTAGCCCATCAACGTATGCTCAACCGAGTGAAACGACAGAGTACGCAATCTAAATCGTCGGAACTTCCCACATCCAACCCTTTTAACACTTCACAAACTGACGTATGGTGTAACGCGGAGTGGGAATCGCGGGAACTGGTTCCAATTAGTGAACTGGCAAAGACCATCTTCCACCGAAATTCGGCCCGAGAAGACAACACGCCGACAAAAGGGGGAGTCCAGGTACGACTCAAAAAATTGAAATCTATTGGCTCGGCATCTGCCGCTACTCAGCGGACCACTGACCAGACATCAATGACTAAAGACAGCCCGGTGAGTACGGTCAAGGTGGATCAGCTGTACGCAGTGCATCGTCATATGATCTCCCACCCATTTGACTATCAGCCCGATCCGCGCGGCCTGGCCGTCACCCGGCAGTTTTACTTACGAGACCCGCAGGAGCGGGAGAGACTCTACACTGTTCAAAGCTGGGTGCGGGAAAGATCACCCGAATTACTATCGTTTATCGACAAGGCCCGGCAGGTTTTAGAATGGAAAAGTGGGTCCACATCAGTAACTCATAATTCTTCAAAAGGTAAAAAAGGAAAGATTAAAGTTGAAGAATCACAGCCAGCGAACTCCAAGTCCCTTCCCAAGCTGGTAGCATCGTCCGTTGATTGTCCTGTATCGTTTGATTCATCAGATGCCATCATCCTGGACTTGCTCCGATCCTATGTGGTCGACCATGCACCCGGTTCCCTTTCCACGGTCGCCTTTTACGATAATCTCGTACCTGGGGTTCTAAAACCACTCAAACGCTACCCGTTGATCAACAAAGATGCGGTAGTGGCGTTCCTAGCGGAAGTGGGCGTATGGCAATCCTGGGAGAATTGGCACAACCTAAGCCGCACGTTACCTTTACCGGGTACGGGTCTGTTCCCGAAACTGGAAGCTACTCACCAGCGTCTCGTGGAGGACATCCAACAGACGCTAAAATCTATCCATTCGAAAAAGAAAACTATTACTCAAAAGAAAAAATCGGCCGTCGTCCGTGAGGAACCCAAGTCGTTTTCTTCACCCCACACCTTTTACGACCGCGATCTGGTGGAGAGTATCCGGGTGGACTGGAACGACCAACCAGTGTACACTATCGACGACGTTTCCGCCCACGAGATTGATGATGGGGTATCGATTGAACGAGATCCGGTCACGGGGGAACCTACCTGGTTGCACATCCATATTGCCGATCCTACCAGTTTTGTTCCCCCGGATCACCCACTGGCTCGCTACCTCAACTTGCGAGTTTCTACGACCTACTTTTCGGAGGAAGCGGTTGCCATGTTGCCGGGTGGTATAGGGGAAACTTTTCTGGGTCTCAACAACCCTCACGGTATCTTTAGTGGGCCCCCACCAAAGGGAGATACGACGCAGAGTACGTTGGCGTTGACATTTAGTGCCCGTATTGGTGACCAGGGTGAAATTTTGGAGTATACAATTCGACCCACCCGTTTACATCATTTGCACAAGTTAACCTATAAAGAAGTGGATCAGTCGCTCGCTACGGTGGGAGAAACGGAGTTTGTAGATTTACCGCCCCTAAACGACCCATTTGCCTTGGGAAACCCGGTACCCTGTTGGCATCCGGGTCAAAATACGACGGGATTGCCTGACTTACTGGACCACTTGTCCATTAAAACACCCAGCGTAGACCCTACCGGCGTGATGCATGACTCTGCGGCCATGCGGGATCTCCGAGATATACTGGTGCTCACCAGGCGCCGGTACCACGCCCGGGTCCGTGATGGCGCTATCCACCCTACTCTTCCGAGTGCTATTGCTCGGGTTGGACCTAGCGGAGGTGTGTTACCTGAGTCTGCCCGGCCGGGCCTGGCGCCACTGTTAGACCCAGCTACTAAAGGGGGGTTTATGCCTTCCAAAGCTGGTGAACAGCACGACCCATGGATCTGTACAATCCCCGAAATGATGGCAGAATCCATTTCGCGGATGCTTATCGCCGAGTGCATGATTCTGGGCAATCATGTGGCCGCTCGGTTCTGCCAGGAACGCCAGATTCCGGTGGTTTACCGCAACCAGGGCAAGGTGAGTCTGGAACGGTTGGAGATGGTCCAAAGGCTAGCCAGTGAGGTAAAGGCTTTGGAAGCGCCCGAGGTGCCCCATTCGGTACTCATGGGTACAGGCTACTTGCGGGGGCGTACATTTACCGAAATATACGGACAAGTTACGGACAGGGCCCTTCACCAGGGAGGACGTCTAACGCTTCGCGATGTGGATCGTATCATGCCCTTTTTCCCCGCTGCCACGCTGGATACTCACGTTTTCGGGCATGCCATGCTTGGGTTACCCCGTGGATATACCCGGGTGACCTCACCTCTTCGTCGCTACGTGGACATGGTGGCACATTGGCAGATCAAGGCCTACCTTCTGTACGGCTCTGTCAATAAGCTTCCCTTTACTCGAGCCCAATTAGATCAACTGCTTCCGGAGTGGCTACGAACGGAACGCACAATTAACCTTGTGAGTCGGGTTCGCCAGACCATGTGGCTGGGCAGACTTTTAGAGCGTTGGCAGGCGTGGCATAACGAACCACACCCCAAACCTATCGTTCTTTCCAACCCAAAGGGCCAGCCCTATCACGCCCGATCACCGTTTATCCCTGATGAACATCGGGGCTTGCTTTTACAAGGTCAAGTTGTTGCCCATACCAATAACCCACTCTACCCGGTTTTGGTTTATCTACCAAGTGTCGGATTAACCGCCCGAGTTCACCCATCGGATATTTGTCGGGCCAATCCCACGCCATCCCGCCAGGGTCAAGTTCATACTCCTTGGAGTATTCGTGAAAAACCTCTTTTGGCAGGTGACCGGGTGATCGTACGCCTTTTGGAATTATACCCTAGTGTGGGCACCATCACCGCCGAAATATTAGAAGTGAAGCAAATATTTGATGAATATTAGCAAGGTGATAAATTTGTCTGATTTTGAATAAAATTAAACCTGGCCATTTTTTTTCTTGCCCGTACAAGGTGTCTTTTTATTTTCTCACCGGTAAATAGCATGCTGCTACCCTATTCAAGTTTATCGTAAAGGTAAGGACGGTCACTATTCTTAAAACAGGTCGTTTATTAATAATAGATACTATTAACAGTAATTGTTTTAAATTGTATGAACTACTCCTAAAAGGATCAGTACAGGTCACCCAGCTGAAGATAGTCAAAGACCCCATTACATACCCTAAGAGCCGCAACACTTGTATTATTCTGTTGTCCTGGATGGACTTTGTTCAGTCGAGCATACTTGCAACGAGTCAGGTGACGCTCAGAGCACCTCCGTATTGTACCAGCAGCAACGGTTGTCTTTGTTTACGTTTTTCCCAACTGGCACCGGTAAGGGAAGGATCTATTTACTCTTGTTTACATTGGTTGCCAAAAAAAACCATTTGGCCGATTCTCACAGAGTATTAGGTCAGCCTAGCATAGTTTTACTTTTATTACATTGCACACCATATTACGTCAATACTATCCTAACTGACTAAACATAAGTGCCATGGCAGACTCGGGTGCGTCGAAAAAGGACGCCATGTATGCCCAATTGGCCCAATCGCTCCACATCCTTGACAAGAACCTCGTGGCTTTACGACAAAATCTCGAAACCACCCAACGCCAAACTATCGCTATCCAACAGTTGACCTTGAGTCACGCCTCTCTGTAAGTGTTGCCAAGGGATTGAACAAAATAATGAATTCAACGGAATCGGCACCACCATTGGTTGGTTAAGGGGGGAGGGGGTTTGGACGTAAAGCGCAGTCTGTCTTAGACCGGGTTTGTATTGTGTATTACTGCCTATGTAATCTAACTCGCTTTATATTTTTGTTTGTACCTAATATCTGCTGTGGAGTAGCTTCATTGCCTCAAAAAATATACTGCAGCACGTTGGGCCACCAACATCCAATCTTTCTGCGACAGACTCAGCCCACGACGACTAGCGCCAGCTAGTCCACTTTACGTCCACACCTACTCGCGAACGGACGTATAGCTTTGCATTCCTACCTCCTAGAAATCGTTATGGACTCGATTTTGGGGTATAAAACAGAGGAGAATAACACTGATTTGGAGCGATGAAAATATTGACCTTGTAAAATAAGATAAACCGGGGCCACCCATTGCTTAATCGCTGCAAGCGACTAAATCGGAATAGCTAGGAATAATCAAAGAAACATCTGACATACTCTATAATTCCGATGTAGTTGACAGTGTAGTCTTGGCATACCTGGTTATACATTTTTAATAACCGCTTAAAGTGGCAATCCACAGAAATAAAATAAAAACAAGAAAGTGCAAGAATTGACACCAAGTCATGCTAAATCCCGCACACTATACCCGCGGGTGGGTATATAAAATAAGTGGTATATAAACAGCCCAGTCGTGGAACAATATGGTGCACGATGCAACTGCTAGTGTACAAGAAAGATCAAAATGGAAAAATGAAAATCCAAGTCAGTGACTAACAATATAAAAATTGACGGAGGAATAAACAAGACAAGTGTAAGAAAAACATGATACCATGCGAAACTGTCGCATATGTGGTGATGCGACCCAATATAGATATGTAAAAAGATTACACAAGCAGCAATCATTCTCTTCCTTCATCAGTGAAATGGTCACTACTATTGACAGGAGAGAGGTGAAGCGTGGAAAAGAGAAACCACACCTAGTCTGATGGTGTTGTGGATATGAGTTCGTATATAATCTCATAGCACTCGTTAAGTAACGAATGTATGACGCTTTGGCCTTCGGGAATATTACCTTCGGCATCCAGAAATTTACCGCCCACCCGCAAGTTATCGATACTTGATAGCTTCATTTGGTAAGGGTACAAGTCCCGCATGGAATAAGAACCCCCATACTTTTTGATCGCCAATAGGCACTGGCGAAGAGTCCTCAACTGGTTATGAATGGGAATTAACGGCTCGGCCACGGGTTCGCTCGACGACAATAGCACATAGATCAAGTGGTAGCATCGGTGCAATAGAAAGTTGATCACCATTTGGCCCGTGGGAACTTCACCATCCGCGTCGTAAAATCGACCATTTTTGCGCATCTTGTCAATTTCGTCCAATTGTACCTGGTAACTCCACAAGTCCGTTTCGCGCATGGTCCAGCGGTGAGTCAAGACCAACTTTTCCAATTGCTGCTTAATTTCGATAAGCCGGTCGGCTATCGGCCGTAGTGAATCGGCGATACTATCCGACGACGCCAAGAGTTCATGCACTTCCTCAAAGCACTGCTCCAGTAATCCCACCACTTGGGCTTGTCCCGGGGGGATCATTCCATCGGGAGTAAGAAATTTACCGTCCTCACGTTGGTTGTCGAGTTCCCGTAGTTCTCGTTGGATTTCACGCACCGCGACGTTGTCCACGGCAGGCTTGGCCGTCAGCAATACGATCCGTTTACGAATATCGATCAGTTTTTGGCGAATCGGTACCAGATCCGGACTGATCTCTTCCACGTTACGGAACAGTTCATCAAGTCGCCGCTTGCACTGTCGGAACCGCCGCTTGATGTAATTAAGCTGTTCATGCTGTGGTCCTTCGTCGTCCTGATGGCTGTTAATGATTTGCCCCAAATATTCCAGGCGTTTTTTATAGAGTGCCAGGTCTTCCACTTTGAAAACATCGACTTCACCCAGTAACTCCAAACTTTGCTGCAAGCGGACCAACACCATATATGAATGTTACCGACAGATGGAGGAAAAGAAAAAGGAGACCAATAAATACGGCTAATTCGTTAGTTAAACTATCAAAGACTTGGTTAAGGGATGGTGAGAAGTGGTTAAAACAAATGAATAATGGAAGTTGGAGTTGGAAAGGGAATGACCACACGATATCCCGCTATAAATCCAGAGTCATGTTCAGTAGGGAATGGGCGGATCGGTTTTCTCGTTTTAGGCTATACATAACTACTACTCTCCTGAGGATACCAATATAACGGAAAGTATGGTCCCTACTCTGTCCACTGTAACCTACGCGATATACTTGGTTACACAGTGCTGCCTGGACTCATCCCTAATATAGCGTACTTGGTAAAGTATACCTGGGGGAACCTGCCCTAACAGCCTCGGCTTGCCATTCCGCACGTCTCATTCTCACTTTGCGCAGTATATAGGAGAACAAAATAGTTTCCAGTGACACTTACCTTGATAGTCACCAATTGGGCATACGTAGCAGGAAGCTCCTTGTTTTTCCCCAGGGCCATGTAAAACAATGAAAACAGTTGGTAAATGTCATCCAGCACGTCATCTACCCGATTCTTGTATTGGTCATCACTATGGGCTTCCTGTTCACGCACTTCATGTAGTTTCTGCACCTGGCCTGCGAGCTGATCGTACAACGACACCACCTCGTCCGCCCGGTAATACGTCTTTTGGTCCTTCTTCAGTCGGCTAAGCTGATGGCGAATATACACCAGCCTCTCCAGGACCAATTGTTCGCCATGCGATAATGTTTCCGGCATCTTTCTATCAAGGAAAGGAAAAAAGAAAACCCAACTTCCTAGGAAATATTCCCCTGTTGAGCAGGGAAAAGATTGAAAATAATAGCACGAAAAAATAAAAAATAAATCAAAATAAATGCGGAAAAAAGAGTGACAGCGGAAACCCAAAGTCACACACACTACTGTATGGGTATAAAAAAAGGGTAGGGAGTCGGGTAAACAGATTGAGCGACGACCACGTATGAAGATAAACCCAAGAGGATACGTAACCAAAAAAAAAACGGGGAAACGGAGAGTGAATCGGAGGGAGGTAAAAAAATGAGAGCTTCAACAAAGAGTTTGGCGCCAAGGGGCGGCTGACTGATACTCCAGGTTTAACTAAGAAAATTGTAAGCACCCAGGCCAAGTCTCAGGGGAAAAGGGTCAAGGATGCCCTGGTTGTAATAGGCTCAAAACACCCGAAAAGATTGCTGAAAGAGTTTTAAAACCGTGGGCAAAAAAAACACACGAGTATGTATTCCTTGTTATTGGTGTGTAGTAGTGAACCGGCTTGGGTTTGGTGACTAACTATGAAAGATAGGTGATAAATGTACCCATGTAAAAAAACAACAACTAGTATACTGATAAAGCCTCGCCAATGTACACTATGTGGGACAGCGTTATAAAATTGACTTGAGCTTGACGTGCTGAGACAAGCCGATAATGGCAAGTTGAGTAAAAATTGGTAAATAAAAAGGGGAAAAATGAGTGGAACTTAAAGTGCGAAACACCTGCGTAATAAATACACCTTTTAGGGGGTAAAACCACTCAAATTATTTAAATGATATAAAAAAACAAAGACCCATTTCTGAGTTGGAGCATCTTCCGTCCTTTTTATACCGTTGGTTGGGCCTGGACACGGTGAATGTGCATACACCTCCGCAAACTGATGAGGAACCGGATCATCCATACGCTCTGAGTAGTCCCCCTCTCATTGACTCTGTTGAAAGTCAGAATCATACTTCCGGAGTAAACTCCGCCTTTTCCTTTATTATTATTATTATTATTATTAGAGTTTACGTACGGGCTGGGTTATTGGGAATCCCGTCATTCCTTTACGAGTCACACTTCATTGCATGGCTTGCTAGTCAAGCCAGTCACCGGATCACAAATTTCCTTGGTAACAAGACCCATTTATGTGTATAGTACAATGCCTACTGAAGCAGGGTGTTCCATTTCTGTACATTATGTCCAACAATGAAAAGCTAAGCAAACCAGTGTGGAGCAATCTATTGGGATGAGACTCTCTCTATTCAAATCCGTCAGCATAAAATTATGGGAAAAGTGGGTGGTACGGAATTGTCAGACTTGTTCTCCCCTATCAAACCTATTTACAACTGACCCGTTATCTGCTTCACCCTTGTCAACAAGTAGGATAAAGGTATGTGTTGGGTCTTTTGTGAGGGCTATGTGATTTCTACTGCATGTTATATGGAAATGTAATTGATTTATCGTAATATTTTTATTCGTTAGTCCATTCGTTGTTATTCCAAAGAGAAAAAAAAATTCAATATGTTTACATTTCATTTCAACCCGTATTCGTTAAGAATTCACACCCTGGTACTGCAATAGTTGGTCATTTGGAGTGTCGAAACTTCAACGGTTTCATCACGGATATTACAGCCTATTGAGAAATTTCTAGACCTTACCACTTCCCACTCATTGTCAAGTGTTGGTCTCGGTCTGTGACACATGTCATACACTACTCCTCCCTCACACCCCACACCATGGCTTCCGGTTTTACCCGATAGTCTTTCTCACAGGTGTAGCCACTAACCCTTCCCTTCCTCTCTACAAAAAACAAACAAACAACCACACCGCAGAGGACATGTATGACAATTACACAGTGTTCCTTGACCTTCCATAAAAGATTGTCTACTTGGTTTCAAAAGAAAATTAATTACATGCTTACCAACATGAAATGCAAGATGGATTGGGAAAAATTCCATTGCGAATCCTTGGCTATGCATCTCAGTCAGTTTAATGAAGGAAATCACCGGACTGGTCACAAAAGGTGAGGTCTAGAAATCCAACATTTGGAGGGGGGGTTCGCCTCCTCAATTCCTCATGCCTACCAACCCTTCCGATATTCAAACAGCGTCAATCAAACCTGTATATTTGTGTGGGTTTGGGGGATAACTTACCAAACGAGCAAGGGCAAAAATGACAAATAAAAATAGACCACATGGTAGCTATGGATTAAACTACGAATGCCCATGCAGGCTATACGACAAGGAAATAAAACCGGGATGAATCCCAACTGGTATGATCCATTGGAGAGTATTGGGCTTTCAGAAGACCATCATTCTTTTGAATAATGGTCTACCATTATAAAGCATGGGCAATAACCCTTGGTACTTGGTCGTCTGAAGGTAATGATGATAAAATTCGGCGGGTAAATCGTTGACTTGTGCACACTATTGAGTTTTTTAGTTATATATGAGGGAGGGGTAGAGAGATATCGGGATGTGAATGTAATGTTACAAATAGAATGTGAAAAAAAAGCAAAGTAAATGAAAAAAAAATCAAGGCACCAAAAACAATCTGGGTGATTTTTTTTCAACTATATAGAGATTTGGAACAAAAAATATACCAGCTACCACATAACCAATAGGATTTTGTGAGAGACCCATTCAACTTGGCGGATTTTTCGCTATATAGTCGAAAAAAAATTATCCATCTGTTTACACTGATAATCTCAGGAAAATGATCTTGGTAAAATGTTGCCCTGAATAGGAAGTGGAGTTATCCGTTTGCACAGTTAATCAACTGCTCGACTACCACCAAACCCCACCCACAGAGCTGGCGGTAACTACGCTTTTCTGTTGCCGTGCTTTTTTTCAATTTTTCCTCTATCATAATTGCTGTGGGGTGAGAGAAATATTCAGCTTGAACAAGGTGTGTTTTATGCGTTTCATTTCCGACTCGTAGGGCGCTTTTATGTCTTCCGATCCGTATCGCCGCCAAATGTCCCAAAACTCCCGAATCAAAGTGCGCACTCCGTATAAATAACCATAGTCAGGACCTGGACACTCACGGCAATAGGGACAATAAGTGGTATCCGACGTAAACTCACTGTACGGAGCAGTACGTTCCTTCTCCGGGTCTAACGTATGGGCACACACCGTGGGACGGACCAACGTCGGTTGGGCTGATTTCTCCGGATCCACAACAAATGTACTGTGGGTAAAATCAATGATGCGAATGTCCACGCTGGACTGGGGTGGTCTTTCTGCGGTAGGATGGTGATGATGGTAATTAACAATGTCAGCGTGACCACGGTGTGAATAGCCGTTCTTTTGGCGCTGCACACGACGCTGTCCGGGTGGGATATGTGGGGGCACATCCAGACCGTCGTAGACGACCAGTAAACTCGTGCCGTAAAAGCGAAATCCGTGCATGGCCAACACGACCCGGTAGAGGTCGCATAACTTACGCAACAGGGTGGGAATGTGGTGCACCCCAATCTCCTCGCCGTTATCCAGGAACTCCAGCAGGGAACGTTTAAACGTCTTGTCGTTCAGCGACCGCCCGTAGTATTTGTCCTGGAACAGGAATCGACTCTTGTTGGTTTTGTACACTCGCATACCACACATTCTTACCCCTAACGACTTACTAGTGGTCCGCATGCATTTGGATATTTTGCTCTGTCGCTTCTTTTCTGAAGCGTCGACACCATGCTGACGGGTGCCCATTTTGAGATCGAGAATGCAGGGTCGACGCAGTCCATTGGTGAGATCTTCCAAGAGAATAAACCGGTGGGTGTTGGAATCCGTTTTCGTTGGACTGGGCTCGCCGATTGTTTCCTCTAAATGTTGATCCTTTTTATTGGCCAAAAACCGTCGGGTACACTGGGTAGCCCAACTGGAGGTTGTTAAAGGTTCGGAAACGGAGGCATGGCCGGGCTGAAGTAGACTCTGTTCCATACGAGTAAGAACTTGGTCTCGCGGAATTTTAGGAGGCGTACGTGGTGGAGATAGTCCGGGAGTAAAGGGCGCCACGGATTCTTCCATTGCAAAGGGGCTGCCCTCAGGATGATCCGAAGAATGGTGGAGCATGGGACTGCCACTCAGTGAGGGAGCCGGTGGAGTCAACGGAAGGGATATAGAATGAACCGGTGTCGAGGAAGGAAAGATGGAATAAGGTGGAGCTGGAATACCTCTGCCTGAAGGCATCTTGTGATCTGACCTGACGTTTACGCTAGGTGGCGGTAATGGTAGTAACAGTCCTGGTTCCTCAGTAATGGGAAGGCCCCGGTCGCTGTCAGTGGAAATATGCGCAATATCTTCCGTTAGGTCCGATAGCACCATACGATGCAAACGGGGAGCCACGGTAAGTCCTAGGGTATCGCCGGAATGATCAGTTAGAGGAGATTTAGGAGAGTAAAGGGAAGTAACACCGGACTCACCTGAGGAAGCCAATGATGGGTACTCTCCCGATGACATCGCACTGGTGCTGAACGGTTGTGACGCGCCGTACGGATGACACGACTCGCGCAGATGTTGTGGGAGCACCCGCTTACCCAGTAGACCCTCGCTCATGTCCGTCACCGAATGTCGACGACGGTGCCGGGGTTGTCTTTGTCGTAGCCGCTGTTGTTGTCGACAGAGTGCGAATAACACCTTTGGTGAAAAGGCTTCCTGGAGGACTTGTTCTTGCTGGGCCCGCCATTCCTTGTTCAATTTTACATCCGGGTAATGGAAGTAAGCGCGCTTGTGCCGTGGGATATGCTTGGCCAGCCACGACGGCAAGAGATGTAGATTCTCCTCAAAGACGATCTCGGGCTTGGGTTGCGACTGCTCGAGTTCATTCCCCTGCGATGATAACCTAGGATCTTCAACGGAGGAGATATGGTTTTCCCCGAACCGAATATTGACAATACCCAAGTAACTTGGTAAAAACCGGGATAATGCAGAGTGTATACTATCAATGGACTCGTAAAAATCGCGCTCCCGTCTAATCAGCGGTTTGCAAATGGCCTTATCCGAAAACCGTAGAAAGGGAGAGTGGCCCCCGACCTGGTCATGGTACGGTGTGAGTGGTACCGTAGGCAGAAAATCCTTGAGGGAAGCCATAAGCAAGGACTCGGGGTCGTCAACTTCATCGTCCTCTTCCGTATAGATATCCTGATCGCTATCGCTAAAATCGGATAAAGTATCGTACAGTGGTGCTCGATGGGATGACGTGGGCACTCTCACCGCGCTTGGAGGTAGCGATGGAGAAGGTTGATTATACAATGACACAGGGTGGTGTTCTTGTAATGACTGGGAGGCTGTCAGATTCGAATCAAACACAGGGGGAACAGGAGGGATCATTGGAATAGCGATACCGTGTTTGGCCTCAAAGTAATCCTCAGACGGAACCCGGTGGCGAGGTATATGTGCAAGCACCCTTGATCGTCGCGGGACACTACCTTCGGCCACAGGTTTGCGAGGTGGTTGGCCCCCTGAGGAAGGGATGGACAGGATAGGGGCGCTCATGGACGGGGGACTGCCCAGAAGCTGTGACGACGAGTGCGGCCGTTCATGTTGTCTCGTCCTCGATGGCAGAGGAATTGGAAAGGAAGAGGTGCCCGACGACATGGTCCACGACTGCACATAGCTTGTGCTACTTGAAATGGATTCAGTAAGGGAAATCCCAAAGTGTTGGCCGTTATGGTCCTTGGCACAAACGAGATTCTGTCTAAAAAGTTTTGAGAGCAAAGGAAATGAAATCGCTGTCAGTGTATAGGTACAAAGAGTTGTCCACAATCACGGCCGTTCGGGTTTGAATTCGGAAAACTGTGGAGTAACGACACTGGCAATTGGTAAGACGAATAAAGTCAAGTGAGGGCTAGTTGAGAGTTTCGGGAAAAAGTAAGTGGTACGCATGGAGCTCATCAGCATGTGCAGAGCGAACACCATCTCTCATGCTAGGCTCAGCAGCTGTATGAGTAAAATGTAGGTATGTGTGCCTATCAAAAAATAACTAGGAAAACTTGTCGGTGAGAAGGGTGAGGGTGAAGGTGGGTGAGTGTGCTCTACTTTTTCTTATTTTTGGGAAGTGAAATTAGATAGAGCGTATACATGACGGGGTATTGAAAAATGGAAGTAAAAATTACGTTGCACAAGCCCCACAGAATGACAAGGTAAACAAAATAAGATAGAGTAGTACTAAATCCCCTTAAACCCCAAAATAAGAATTAAAGCAGAGGAGCGTCGGATTGGGGATAAGCTGGGAAGCAGGAAAGGAAAAGGAACACCGTGTGCAGCGGCTAAAACGGTAGAAGGGACAAGAGAATGTCGAAAGAATATATATTATTATGACCGGATTTCAATGAAGGCACACGCTTTATCGGCAGTGGGTGTTATATATCAAATAAACCATAGATACCTTCCATTGTATCGATCAAGGTGTATGTTTGGGGGAGGAGAAAGTGAGGGAAGTAGTCACACGCTGTGGGAAATGGACATCCCACTCGGCAATCTACCAGGGCTAAAACGATAATTCGACCTTAGAGTTCCCGAGTGGTCTGTCGTTTGGGCTGATGAAGCCAAATCTCCTGGGAGCGAAGGTATATGGCATTCATAAACTCGTATCCATTATATATATAAATGATGTCAACGCACTCTCGGATTTCCGAAATAACCTTATGGATATATCATCTCTTCCCCCCCCATGTCGAACACACAATTTTGTAACAAGAAAAAGGAATAACTATATTACAAAACCCGATAAACGTGCTTTGAAAACTCTTCATCGTTTATGTCGCTTGTTCGTAATAATAATATATATTGCGTTCGATTATTATTCTCTTGCCCTTCCGGAACCCCATGCACCACTGAATCCCAATCAAAAAATGTCCAAAATCAGTAGATAACTGGAAATGATGTAAAAAAGTCATTGCACATCACCTCCAGCATACTCTCCATTGACAGATGTGACTGCTTATCAAAATAACCCAGGAACAAAGAAAAGAAATACTTCAAAAACAATCGGATTTAACCAGAAAAAGGTGGAGAAATAAGCCAACGCAGAATAATCGAATCTCGGACTATCAGAAGCAGTACCCACAATGAAAAAACTACGGCCACAGAGTAAAGTGTGGTCAGAAAAATACCTCCACTTCAAAAATAGGTATACATAAACATACAACACAGCAACTGCTCCGGCAGAGACAGTCTAGACTGCTAATTCCTGTACGTTCTAATCAGCACACCCACCTACTCACCCTTCTTTATCACATTTTACACTGAATAATACTTCAGATGTGGCAAAACCATGCCCCACCCAAACCTTTTACATCCGCAGGGGTGCTGTCGAAAGGTTGTAAAGAATGTCTACCGACTGAAAACCCCCTCTCCTAAGCATGTCTGCTGCCTAATGCTAACTATGCAAGAACAAATGAGGGTAGGTGAGAATGCAATAATCGCGATTGTATCCGTTTCCACCGTACATAGCTCGTACGGTCCGAATTTAGCTCAGGTTCGTCCTTCTCATACTTGCTGCCTAGTGTCGACGTACCACGAACTAAACATAAAAGAGAAGCACTTCGACCAGAGATGCTCTAGACTAAATGCGTGCTGTTTGAAGCACAGACACAATACTTACCTATAAAATTGGCCGAACAGCAGCGTGGAAAAGGAAGCAGCAGTGAAAACGAGCGTTGGTAATACGTGTCCAAATATGAGTAAATGACGATAGCAGACGTCTTAAGTGAGTTTGTCACGGTACGAGAGGAGTACTCAAATCGCCGCAACGTTAAGCATAAGCCTGGTGATCGCCAACAGAACAGCGTCTTTACCTAAAAAATGAAGAAATAGTGCAAGCAAAGTCACGAGGATAAACAAACCAATAGAAATGAAGGGATAATAAAAGTGAAAAACGCTAGACCACTCTGGAAAGCAATGCGCAACAAACTAGAGTAAAAAAATGAAAATAAAAACAACCGACAAAGACACGTTAGAGAAGAAGAGACCGCGCCTAGAGACCGGGCTACCTATGGGTTACTTTATATATTCGAGGCGAGGTCAAAACAAAAGTAGAAGGAAAAAAAAAAAAAGAAACCCACCTGTGCGTATAAAAATATCCCACTAAGACATGTGCACCACAGTACTCAAGATTATAGGCCTAACAGTCCCTATACAACGCCAACCCTCTCCTCGTGCGCTAGAGGTCACCAGGGTGCTTCATCGTCAGTCACGGACAAAAAGAAACCACAGTTAAAGAACCAATGTCTATAAAGGTTAGTCAGGGCAGGTATCCAATCATCATACTCAAAAAACCTTTCAAAGTATTCTCTTTCCACCAACCAGCCCGACTTTTACTATCACAACCTCGCAAGCGTGTAGACCAGCAGCTGTGGGACCAATCTGCGACGCGAGTTCCCAACGTACCCTGGCTATCTGAGTTATTATAGATTCCATCGAATATGTGTCTCTTCTACCTTACCGCATCCCATTACTTGGTATGGTCCTGGTGGGCTATGAATAATGTAATAGCTTCCTGGTAGTTAGGGGCAGAGAAATATAGCACAAAACCACATGTTTAACCCCCTGACCAGGAACTGCCCTTGTTCCATCAACAGTCACGCCATTCAATCATTGCCTATACTTGCATCCTGTCCATCATGCACTCCCAGTAGATGACAATCACTACTAGGCTGAATTTATGCCTAAATGACAGGTCAATAACATCCGATAGGAAAAGATTCCATAAGAAGCGAGTGAAATGCTATCCACATTTTTTAACACGAACAATTCTTAGTCATCTCATCCATTCCTGGGCCCACCGAGAATTGCGGCGTACAGGCCGCATTGATGAGGCAGCTTGGCGCAGACTCCACTAGGGTTATGTTAGTAAATTTGGGATCGACGTGACATACCATATTTCCTTTCATTATGACCAGAAAGCGACATGCTTCCAAATCCCCAATCTGCAAAAATTTGGCCTATTTGAAGAAAAAGTGTGACCAATCAACCAACCATTTCTTCCACCGAAGCAACGTGTATTTCTCCAGGTTTGAATAGAAGGAATCCACCACTGGTTGGGAGCATCCATACAGACACACAAGGCGATGCTATAAATTTCAATATCCATAGAATTACATTTTTTTTGTTGCCTTGCTGGGCACACGAAAATCGCTGTTTCTCAAACTTCACTAGCTGTATTTTCCCACCCCCTCTCCCTCATTATTACACGTCATGGTGAACGAAGACTCATGGACATTGTCCAATCCCATGGGAACTGCTCAGATGGGTTACCTATTAAGTAAGAAAATTGCTACTGTAAAAACTATCATATTATGAGCTGCATAGGGATGGACGTGCCCAAATTCGAAAATGCTTCTGTTGCCGAAGCTGATCGTCTGTACGCATAGAAACATACCTGGTCTATATTGATGTGGGTTTCTGTGGAGGTTCAAACGGGATGTAGAATGGTTCACATTACAGGTAGCAAACGAGAATGTTGAACCGTAAATAAGCTCATAATTTCTTCAACCTTAAACCGCTGGTAAACTTTTTCTCACTCGGCAGAAGAATTTGGTTAAGCTTCCGAAAGTAACACCCCTCTTTTCAAGTAAATATTCCAGACTATTCAGTTTACAATAGCCACCCCCCCAAAAAAAAAACATCACACTTCCTTAGATGTCTCACTGTACAATACGGAATCACTGAACGTGCCTACAATCCCCTGGCAGAAAATTTGGGTGTATCTAATGTGTGGGATAAAAAAGTCAGGTCATAACCATGCACTTTGTGAGTAGCCAAAAAAAAAAATTCACTGAACGCCAGCGAAGATGTACTTCGTAGTGGTGTATTGGTCGCATGGGTGGGTTCATGAGCACATTGTCAACTTGCTGGACGAGCGAAGAGTGCCACCCTTCGCCAAGCCCTGTTATACTCCTAAATCAAATTGCGTACCGTATGGACACAATAAAGTATTTAAAATTGACATGATACGATTTCACCCTTTCGGCTTACCAATATGGATGAAATTTGTGCTATTGTTCATTCCTTGCAGCCGTTCCTTTGTTTTTATTGTAGTTGGTAAACGGCAAGGTGCTGGAAGACAGAAAATAAAGCGAAAAGGAGAGCACATGGCCAAAATATCTAAAGCCGTCGTAAGATAGTACGCATTACGCTATTAATAAGTACTAATTGCAAAATGGGCACGTTGACATGGCTATTAAATGTGATTCGGCGGTTTCATCATGAGTTCTACTTCTTTCTTTGTGGTAAAGTGGAGTATTTTTCTATTCTCAACTCGTTCGCTTTCGCATGCGTCGAAAAAAAATGAAGATATCTAATCCAACCATTATATTGCAAAAATTCCTTTGGGAAGTTTCGCCGAAAGCATATTGGTTTAGCATCCGCTTGCATACCCAATGATTAATATTTTTAATGGATCAAAATTCAGTCCTATGACTTTGCCACCCTGACCTTTCCCTTAGTTTGACACTAATGATATCCCGTCCGTCATGATAAAGTGGGTGAGTGCTTATAAACAAAGATCTACGTTGGATCAACATCAAGTGCCCTTACTCCCGTAGGCGTTGTCGAAAAGATTCGCTGGCCTGCTTGTATTGTCATATTACCTTAAAAAGGATAGGCAGTTTGAATTGCGTGGGTGATGTAAGGGAAATCTGTCGCACACAACTAATCGCCGTACCCACTGAGGGAGAGTGTTCAACAAGTCATGGGATGCGATTTTAATTCTTTCTGATGTTGGCGGTTTGCCACTCAGAATACTCACTAAACTTGAAAGTCCTCTGCCGCTAATGATAACAGCAGCAGATTCTTCTCAGCCTAGGCGTTATGATTTCAATGTGGTTTACTCAATTTGTTGTATGCTACTTTTGCCATAGCTGTAACTTGGCTGGGTTTCACGCTGACTGATTCTTTCAACTGTGAGAAAAAAAGAATGACCAAAGTTTGCTCATGTTGACCCCCTTACTCTATAAATCCATACCTTGCATTGTAACAACCACTTACTACGACCACTCTGGCCGTGATGTCCCCATAAGACTCCACCAGTTTGCTTGTAACAACGACAAAGGGTGAACAATAGGGTGGTTGTCCAATACGGCGTTGATTAAAGTACAACGGTACGCATGGTGTTTTCCTCCACCGATAGTATCATTCGCATGGGTACAAGCACTTCTAAATAAAGATGAATGTCTTGGGAAAGGAGAGTGTGTTTAGCCTTCAGTGTGTCCAAGACCATTCCAGCCAAATGTTCCACAGTCATTTGTGCACCTGAACGGACTGAAATATAATGCTCTTTGACGTTATTCTTACCAGTGCGATATGGAGTACGGTCGTACGCTGCATAGTAATATGGTAGAAATGGTAAAAAGAAACAAGTGACATATCTAAGTTGGAAATTTAATAAGCTGGAAACGTGAAAAAAAGCGAATTACACGATATCAATGTATGGTGACGTTTTAATTAATGACGAGTTGCCATTATTCTCAATTATTAGGTGACATTCCCCCCGTTTATTAATAGGATTATACAACACAACAAATATACCGATTACGTTGCATGATCACGGAAATATTGGGAAAGGCTCTCATATACAACGAACGTAATACAAGTACCGGGTAGTACCCGCAGAATGTTGGGACCCAGTCCCTTGTAGAAACCCAAAAGCGATTCGTTGTGGTAAATCTTGCGTATCGCGTCCCACACTCCATAGTAAACCACCGCCGTGGTTTGACTTTGCAAACGGGTACGCAACACTTGGTAAGGATAAGTAGTTACGGTGGCAAAGATCTTGGAACTGGCGGCCATCAACATGTACTCCATGGGTCCCTAGAATTTTTTCATTGTTTACACATCCCAAGAAGTAAGAACATTAACCGGCGCGGAAAATATCCCGTTTTAAAAAAAAGATACATTGATTAGTACCATTCTGTCGATAGCACAAAGACAGGCAACCAGACACAGAAATCCCGCTATTTACGAAACTGTCGATAAAATCTCTAAAGCTATAGGGTTACAAGTCCTGGTGTACACCGTATATCCCAAAAAAAAATGATACCATAGCACCCCATATACGTCATAGTAGAAAACAGCAAAAAAGATTTACAAAATACGTTACTTACCAATGACTTGTCGTTACCCGTGGATGGATTAGAAGATTGCCATTTCTTCATTTCCTCATACGCCATAAACTGCAGCGCCCCGTGGGATACCCCAATAAGACCTGGTATCAGGCCCTTGTATAATCCCCGGATACCTTCGTGCCTGTATATGTTCGTCAATCCGTGCCATAAGCCCCGGTAAGCTTGGCGGGAGTGACCGGAAGTGGTGAACATACGTGTTTTGACTACCCACAGGGGATTAGTGCATAACTGGGTTAGTGCACCGGCTTCAGCAGCCGCTACTAGATGTTGGGTCGGGGAAAGGTTGGTTTGACCGGTTTCACGGGCTTTGTACTGCTTGATAGAATTATACCTATGAGTCGATTGGAAGGGTGGTGGCGGGATACGTATCGATATGTGTGGTATCCATGAAAAGGAGGGGGGAGAGAGAAGTTCGAATTTCAATCAAGATTATGCAATTCGGTTTGGATTAGTTGGTATTATAAAGTATCTGAATCAAATGAATTCAGGGTGTGAACCTGGAGTATTACAAAATGACAGTCCAGTGTGTTGTCTTTACGTGGCCCACCTACGTTGCTCGGTTTCTCAAAGAACTGTACGGGGTTTGAAGTATCCCGTGTTGGACATCAATACCGGTGCGTACACAATTCATTTTCCACTCCACGGCAACGATTCGGCCCACTTACCATAAAAAATATAAACCCCAGCTGGCTACATTTCCGGCCAAATTGGGTGACATGCCCCGGTAAAACCCCCGTAGACCGTCCTGCTGCACGATTAAACGGCAGGTCCGGAAGGAACGCCCCACCATTTGGGAACCCCGGGAAATACTGGTATCGTCCACTTGTAACCGAGTTTTGACAAGGTCCAAGGGTTGCAACGTGAGCGTCGATACTGTAGCGGCGCCCATTCCAGCTATGGCGTGATCCACAGAGGCATGACCAAAGTAGGAAGGTGAAGACATGGCTAGTTGTAAAGAAAAAGTTGGAGGTTGAATTGGCTGGCTTTTAAGGATTCAGGGAAAGAATCAAGTGAGAGTATGTTTGTTTGTTAGTTGCCTACGTGAGACTGGTCTAAAGGTGGAATGGTTAAATGTGGTAGGTCTCAGCTTTAGTAATGAATGCGAAAGAATTAAGAACGAGGTAAAAGTAAAGTGATTAAGCATATGTGAAAAGAAAACAGTAGCACTTCCGAACCTTTGTTCCTTACTAAACGTCACGTTAGGATCAAAATTTTATTAAATACCCCTTTTACTTGAAATGCTCTCCCGTCACTTTTTTAAGTGGGTTAAGGGGAGGACAACGTGACTGCTACCATAAGTATTAAGCGGGTGCTGTGGCATTCAATTTCCAATCTACACGAGCATCCCACCACCTTTACTAAAGATTGCAGGGGTAAAAAAGGAATGGTCATGGTGTGAATTTTGAGCATCCCTTGACCCAGTTACATCAAACACTTTTCGTATTTTCTAGCCCCAGGTCCAAACACCAGAATATATCACGCTTAATGTTTTGTGCAGTTAAAAAAAACTTACTACACAACTCTTCACCTTATCGGAGTAATTTCAAAAGCTGGAAGGTATTAGAAGCTGCAGCGTAACTGAACACAGCCAGGTACCCGAATTTCATGCCATACACAAAATTTTATCTATATCACGTGAACGGTGATGCCAGCATTTATAAGAACCTGCAAGGTGGGTGTAGGACTTGTTTCTCCCTCTGTTGTTTCAAACAAATCGCTAACTTGCGTTTTAATATACCAATTGTGGTTAACATTTAACGTTCACCGTAGCTTAACATGTAAGTGGGGAAACTACTCGGAGTGAGTGTGTCATTTTTTTTGGATGGAAACCACACCCATCTGGTCATCCATCCATCCATCTACCCACGTCTCTGGGGGGGGGGGTCCAGGGCATAAACAGATGGATGGATGGATACTCGGATGATAGAACAAATAACTTGTAATACAGTTATGAGTCATTGTTGGACCCCATATAACCTCTACTATGTTCTCGGAAGATACGAAAGAGCTCACATACAAATAACTGACTGGTGACCCCTACCTCGAATTCGTCTGTCGGTCACCTTACCCATTCCTCACCCTCCATGTGAATCCATCTACAGCTAGGAACTCACGGCTAAGGTAATTCACCTGCTCCCCCCATTCGGTTAAACGTACCACCGAACCACCCGTTTTTCACCATGGCCACTGAAGGAGATGTTGTTGTCGCTGCTACCACCGAGGTCGAAGTGACCGCTGACGCCCCAGTCCCAGCTAGCAAGATGACCGTCGAAGAAGCCATCCAAGATGTGCTTCGTCGCGCCATGATCCACGACGGTTTGGCCCGCGGTCTCCGTGAGGCTGCCCGTGCCTTGGACAGTCGCCAGGCTCATGTGTGCTTCCTCAGCGAAGGCTGTGACGAACCCCAATACGTCAAGCTCGTCGAAGCCCTCTGCGCTGAGCACCAGATCAATTTGATCAAGGTCTCTGACTCCAAGAAGTTGGGCGAATGGGCCGGTCTGTGCCAAATCGACCGTGAAGGTAACCCCCGTCGTGTGGTGGCCTGCTCTTGCGTCGTCGTCACCAACTGGGGTGAGGAATCCGAAGCCCGCAACATCCTGTTGGAATACTTCAAGAGCCACTAAGGTGGTAAAGTTTTCGTGCAACAGGGTTTTTGATTGCGTTTGCTTGAATGGGTGTTCTCATCCCATCGATCTCGGGACGAGTGTATCAAAAGTACAAAGGCCCGTTATCTGTTAATATTTACAAGCAAAAACATGGAATCCCTAGTAAATAAAAATGCACAGGAGGTTTCATATGGATATTTCTTTGCTGCTTATCGTTATAGGGTTGGAATATAATAAGCCAATAGCTCAGTATGAGATTCCCCTTCATAGTACTTATGCTCTAGGAAAAACTTCTAATGCAAGCATGGCAAAATACTTGAATCCTATATATCGAAAGGAACTGATTTTCACTGGTTTACACAATGTGTCCATAGTTTTCAAAACTTCTCAAGGATTAATTCTGGAATTTTAATATTTGATTATAGTTAATAGATGCCGTCGACATTTTATCTTTATTTTAGGGGGTGGTTATTTTCACCCCTTGGACTAGTCCACAACCTACAATAAACTCAAAAGTCGCCGTGCATAGGCACAAAGAACACGGCAAAGGACAATTTTTTAACACAAAAATAGAAGCAACTCATAGGGACGGCTGGTAGGAGGGAATAAAAGAAGGAGAAAGATAAAAAACAAATTTTCTCGTGGAAATTTTTTCTTTCTACTTCGGGGAAAGCAATATTTTTGCGAAAAAATTTTCCTTTCTCCTCTATTAACATAATATGTTTTTAAGAAAACTAATATTCTTATAGTTACAACAGATGATCGCATTTCAGGACTCGTACAAAGTGTTGAATCTTGAAAATATACAGCTGCCGACCTTGGGCCGCTTCATGATTGGTATATGGGTGATTTTTTTTTCGACTATATAGAGCAAAATCCGCCGATTTTAGGTGGAAATAAGTCACGTGACTTTTTTGGGAAGAAAAAATCTCGCCTCCTCTTTTTCGTAAAA
>JAOPJG010000328.1:0-28073 GCA_027478255.1 Dispira simplex | reverse complement strand
ATTGGTCCTGGGACCTGTACACAATGTACTACCTTGTAAAAGGGAACTTCCAAATGGAAAGGGAAAAAGGAAACAACCAATGAGGAAACACTTGGGACCCACATTATGAACTGTGTGGATTGTGTTTCATAGAAGGAGGAAGGGAAAGGGAAAAGGAAAATGTTCAATATTGAACAGGTGACACACTTTGCATCTAGTGAAGGCTGTTACCTAGCAATTGATCACTAGTGTTCTAGTGTGGCATTCAACCACTGGGATAATACACTTCACATCTAGTGAGGGCTATTATCTGATGATTGAGTACTATCTTCTAGTGTGACATCCATCCATCCATTGTATGTATCTGTGGGTCTGACTGTTCCCTTTACAGACTTATGACTGTTAATGAGTGTTATGAACTTATGCCTTGTAGTTACTACTTATTATTCCTGTTTTAACATTTATTAGTTGTGGAAAGAGAACTTATGGATGCTCAAGTGCCTGATCAAGACAGGACTCAAAACTTAGTGGCTACCCCAGCCTATCCCCCATCAGACCAAGGGACACCCTTCCACAAGGAATATTCACAGTCTGAATTAAACACAGGTTTGGCCACTAACAGTCAGAAACTCATTGCACTCAAGATAAAAAATGTAAAACAACTTAAAAATCACCTGCTTAGTCTGAGAAAACCCATGGGGAAAAATCTCAAAATACTCCATGTGCAGGATAATAAAATATGATGGAAAATATAGGGAAAGTAGCCATAAAAATCTTAGGCTTAAACTAGGTAAAATAGACTTAAAAAATCGTAGAGAAATGGTACATTTACAACAGAATGAAGTCATTGACACTGCACATGACTAGCATATATGAACTCACTTGTCTCTGCACAATAGTGACTATCCAATGTGGTATTCATAGTACATGGTTTTCCAGCAGAAGAAGTGTATTATGAAACAAAAAGACAATGCTAATATGGTTTAGGGGTTACCTTTTACAGCAAAAAATGGATTAGGCAGAGCCAGAACACTAGCTGTATTCATCAAAGCATGGGAACGGTTTTTTTTTCGACTGTATAACAAAAAATCAGCCAGGGTTGAATGGGTTTCTTGCAAAATCCGATGTTAAGTTGTTATTGGTACATTTTTGCTCCTAATTACTATATAGATGAAAAAAACACCACCCATATATAGATTTAGAGCAAAAATGTACCAGTTAAAAATTTAACCAATAGGGTTTAGCGAGAGACCTACTCAATGCTGGCGGATTTTTCTTTATATAGCCGAAACAAAACTACCCATATGTATTGCATACAATAGTTCTACATTCCCCTAAACATCTCACCCACCCCTTTTTTTATCAAACACGCCGAAATCTGACCATGCTTCCGTTCATTCGTCATTTCGTACCCTTGTCTCGTGCCTGGTCGCCAAGTTCAAGGAAATTTTCACTACTCTCGATTTTTTTCTAGATAGTGACAAAGATACATGTGTAACGTTATGATGTAATGGAGCTGAGCGTCAGCTGTAGGTCTAGTTGACAGGAGTCTAATGGCTTCCCTTGTAAGAGTCACATGCTCTTGTACGATATGGTGCAATATAGGAAGACGCATGCTCTTTGTGTTGTCAATTTTTGGGTGGCAATTCCGTCAATGTGAGAAGAGGGGAGGGTGGTCTCAAAAAACACAATTTTTGGCGGTCCTTAAAATCGAGGGTTATTAAACTGGTTTAATGAAGGGAGGGGTGTAAATTCGGTGATAAAGTATGATACGGAGTAGAGTTGGTCCGTGCATGACGTACTGCCAAGGAAAGTTGATGCTGCGAAGTATAAGGAAGGAAAGAAGTTAAAATTAAGGCAGTGAGTGGGTTGGGATACTAAAGTTTTCCAGTGGAGAGGCCGAAAATCGGGTTGATCAGGCCTGTGCTTGGAATTACCATATGGGTGAATTTTTTTCGACTATATAGAGATTCGGAGCTAAAAATGTACCAACAATGACATAACCAATAGGAATTTGTGAGAGACCCATTCAACTTCGGCGGATTTTTCTCTATATAGTTGAAAAAAAATCATCCATATCGAATTAGTTCATGATATAGACATTATTTAAGCCTCCTGTGTGAAGGTAAGACATGCAAGCGAGCCTTGATGACGCCATCTAGTGCCGCGGTTGCTGTCCTTGATCTGTTTAACACTCTATCCTTTTAATTTATTATGTTGTATTATCCGCCAGTTCCAACGGTTGGTCAATTTCACTTCTCTCTCGACGATTGGGATGACTCAATTTTAAATCCTTAATAGTCCATTGGGGTACCTATTTACAACGATCCTCACCCTTTTTCTTCAGTTATCAGAACTTCTTTTTGTTGAGGAAAATGATACGTTTTCATTGCTACATTGCGTCATGCGCTTCGCACATCTAGTGTGGGACCAGCACTGCTGGCGCCAGCAAGTGTTCCCCAAATAAAGTAGATCGTTGGAGACAATGGGCCCCTCAGTGGCTTATTATTCTTTTTCTTCAATCAACGATTACCACATTCTCTTACGCCGTTATCATTACTTCCTCTCAGTTCAAGTAGGCCTATTGACAACCAACGTCGTGTCCTTTTATTCCGCCCCACCCATCTTTATCTTCAGCTTGCAAGTAAAAATATGCGCGGTATACCATGATCACCAGCGTTGAAACCTGGCGGCTACTAAAGAGCTGTTTATACTAAAAGAAGGAACACTAGTCACTGATACCGGATAGACCTGGGATTGGGTTAAGATCACGGTGAATAGAAATTGGCGGATTTTCAGCACGTTGTCTGAGAGGAGGGCTCGGCATGCTCGGTAGTGCTTTCATAAGAATTCACTTGAGACTTTCTGGCCATATCACTCTTCCCGTAAGGAGAGAAGCGTTAGTCGGCCCAAATTTTGGGGATAATCACCCGAGTTGTCCAATCGCACCACCAGAACGATCCTAGAGATTATAGGACTCGCTAGTTCCAATTGTAATTTTCTACCAATAGGATAGTTCGATTCTTTCGTGAGTAATGTTATGGTAGTGAATTAAAGGAAAATGACGTATGGCAGAGCCATGGTGTGTCGATTCTGTAACAGCAGGATGTACTGGTTTATTGGCACAGGATGAGAATAGTGTGAGAGAGTTACCGAGTGGTGATGTTCGGTAAGTTTTCTTGTTATGAACACGTAGTCCAATGGTTGGGGAGTACAAACTCTTTCTCTAGTAAGCCAAGAATATGATAATAAAATGAAGAATACAGACTCGAATAAAATAGCCTAACTCAAGCCGGAGTAGATTACTTAACAGCGAGGGCGGGGAGTGGTAAGTGGATGAGTGACGGGGACGAGGTCTTAAACAATTGTCGGTCATCTGTGACTCCGCTATTGTCCTCATATCCCAGTGCGTGGCACCTGCTGTTAACGGCAAGACTGAGAATGCCACTCTCCTCACCATCACACATCAAACCCCTTGAAAAGCAAGTCTCTAAGTAGTGGTCACAATTTTATCCTCAGTCAGTCAATGGTCCCTCCCCATTTTCACCCCAACCAACATTTTCACGGCAACCGAAAAAATAGACATATAGGAAGGTGCCAAATGACCATTGAAAATGTTGTAGTACTAAGTTTGTCTTCCTCCCCGTTTTCCCTATGGGGCATGGGAATGCACCTACTTTGGCCTCACCTGCTGTTTTCAAGTGAACATTACCCACACCATTTTGGCACACAAACTTCTCTACCTCCGATTCTTTTTTTTTCGGCGTGACCCATTAGAAAATCATCCCTGTGAAAAATCGGACATATCGGAAGAACCATTTGTGAGGTTTTATTCGACTATATAACGAAAAACCCACCAGAGTTCAGTGGGTCTCTCACGAAATCCTATTGGTTAAATCGTAGTTGGTATAACTTTGCTTTAAATCGCTATATAGACAAAAAAAAGTACCCATTCGCTTTCCAGAACGTCTCTCTATACTACCTTTGCTACAGACAGGTCATGCATGCAAAATATTCGAATTTATTCGTCAGCGGTGATATCTGGTCAGCTGATTGATTAAATTTTTATACAAGCCACGACTCAGCCCAAGTGACATGGTCCACCAAAAAAATATCAGAGGCACCGTTCACCAGTCTCGCTCTCCTAAATCAATAGTGCTCATAATGTAGTTTTATTTCACAAAAATTAGAACATTGGTAAATACGTAAACATTCCCTTTCGGCTATGACTCCCAAGAGACGCTATATTAACCTAAGACATGGTCAAATCCTGCCACTTTCGGACATGAAATTTATGCACAAGCGATCAAGTAATGCCTGTTGAAAGTAAATGGTGGGAAGATACTTACCCTTGGCTTCCTCTCATTACCCTTGTTGGTCTATAGATCATTTTTTATCAGCAGTAAGCAAAATTTGTCGAAATATAATACAACAAACCCAGTTTAATAATTAGGCGATCCCAAAAAAGAATGGTCACTGAATTACAAGGTTTGTTCATTACAAATTATTCGTGAATGTTTCACTAGATCTCACTCTAGTAAGCCGAAAAGAATGTCAACCAACCTCCAACTGGCGCAATTCGTAGTACTAAATGGACAGGCGGTGGACATCTATCATGGTGTTCCAGATCCAATACCATGGTTTTTGTTTCAAAAATGGGGATGCACATACCCATACGATTTACTGAAAACCAATGTAAGACACCAAACTAATTGAATAAAATTTATGAAACGGTCTCGGTTTGCGGCCTTGGAAAACATCAAGTAATCTACGGTTGCTTTGCTTCTTCCGAACGAAAGTTGGCACACAGATGACAGACTTGCATCGCTGTATATCACAGTAAAGTATATACGAAATTGTCTCGTTGTAATCATAGTCTATTGTAGAGGTATGCTGTTATTCGCCAGTCAAAAATGTATCACAAGACGGTCATGCGCTTGGACACTGGGCGTTTCCCATTTTCAGCAACAGCTGTTGCCAATGTTATGTCCCTTCCCTCCACTGACCCACCAACCATGCGTGTAATATCGGGATCTTAAGAAACGAATATATTCCCTCGTACACGTATCCTCATTAGGCTGATTCTCTCTATGATGATTAGAAATCACGCCGTGTGTATTTATATTAATCAATACATTGCACCCGTGGGACAACACAACCCATTGTTGGGCAGTGAAATAAAAAAGGGAAAATAAATAGTACTGGTACAGCTTACCTTGATTGGGAACATTTGTCACTACAATGTGACCACACAAACACATGTATACACAACCCTAACGCCAATACCTAGTAATACAACCATTGGTGTCGGATTCCCGCCCATTACAAATCATTACAAGGCATTTTTAAACCGGAAAAATGAAGTACAAACAGTAAAAAAAGGAATAGTATTGTCGTCGGAATCATGGCACTGTAATATGTATCTTTCGCTGTGGTGTGTGCGAATCGTGCTTCAGTGGTGATAAGAAGGTGAAAAAAGGGGGGTGGGAATCAGCTCTATTACTATCATACAGTCGGCTTGCAAGGGTGCCCACGGTGACCAGTCTATACCAAGTCCAATATCCCAGCCAATGATTCGCTCTATATGGTATTACCCGGATGAGGGGGAAGATGTCCTCTTTTTAATGTGATGAACTGATACCCTACTGTGGCAAAGGTAGGTGATGCTTTCCACTTCAGCCAGACCGAATCCTGACAAGTGTAGGAATTGCTACTAAATGGCAGTCAATCCTTTCATTCCACGGAACTTTTAACGGAATGGGTCCATTTTTATGTCGGGGGCCTTTGTAATCGAAAAATTTATTGGTGGTGCTGGTTACAAGTGTCCATCGGGTTCGGGTTCGTGTATTGGGGTGCTTAACTTTACACATTTCTTTGATAGACACCTAAACTTTAGAAAAACCAGGTCTGTCATGCAACCAAGCTAGATGATGTGGATTACGACTCTGCACTTTTCTTTGGTGGAGCGGATTGCTGGTCATGAACATTGAAGCCTATATTCTGGCACCCATACTGTCGAGTCTGCGGAAAAAAGTCCAGTTCAACGTACTTCTGAAAGTGGTAAAAATGGTTGCTCGAATTCACTTTATCTTGTACTTGCATAAAGGTACACTAGGGATGCAACCAGCGTTTTGTCTGGGAATATCTAGTATGCTGTCGCGAAAAAAATGCCAAGGACACAACCATCGTCGATTAAAATATAACCGAAGGACATGACCGACACACCCACTTTTAATGGATAGAATGCTAAAGTGGGTGGGTTCCTCATTGTGATGTGAATCCACCCCCCTAACCGCACAGATACTCAAGCAATCTAGGGCCAAGCCCATGGTCTTTCAAATGAATCTGATCTTTTGCCCCCTATTTAGTAGATATATTTTTTTGTCAAGCCAAGTTTTAATAGACACTCGACTCACTAAAGTTAGCGATACCGCAGCTTTGGTGAATTTAATACCGCTTGGTTCATTTACCATGACACTGAATGGTACTTTCAAGGATTTCTTGGCTTGGCAGGATTTATAATGGTATGGTATTGCTGGGGAAGGGAAAAGATTCATTCGATGGTGGCTTGGGTTCACGTTTCCAAGGAAGTGGGAAAAGGGGAAGGAAGGGACCGGCCTCAGCTTTGGATATTTTTTACCTGTTAACCCTGGGGCCCTAGCTATAGCTGCGGTCTCTTGGGTGGGAGACATTGGCCAGCTGATTCGTCAGTCTTGTGAATTTCTTTCTCCCTCTCACTTGGCCCTATCCTCTGGTCACCACTACAGTGAATCATGAAATGTGGGGCGATCCCTCTGGGCTACTCGCTCTTTCGTTCTCGTGTCACCCAACGAATATTCTTCTACCACTTATGAATAGCCAACCAACAAACGCGATCTACGCTGGAGCCACTCTTGAGGTTCCCCTCCTTTTCGGATCCTTTTGTACCACCCGGCCACCAATATTCGTACTGCCAATGTTTTCCCTCCTCTTGTATCCCACCTTCTTAGGGAACTCCATACCCCCTTTGCTCTCGTTCCTCAACAGGCCGTTAGGAAATTTTTCTCTGGTTCAATATGGGGGGAGGGTTTTTTTTCGCCTACATAGCGATTTCGAGCAAAATCGTACCAATTAAAATTTCACCAATAGGATTTTTTGAGAGACCCATTCACCGCTGGTGGATTTTTCGCTATATAGCCGGGAAAAAAATCACCCACACGTAAGTTTACCAATGTTCAGCATACCCATTTGGGTAGTATTTTTTCGACTATATAGGGATAAATCCGCCGAAGTTGAATGATTCTCTCACAAAATCCTATTGGTCGTGTTGTAGTTGGTACATTTTTCGCACCTAATCTCTATATAGTGGAAAAAAAACTACCCATTTCGACAATAACGAAAGCCCACCAGGATTACCTGGTTCATTGGAGTCAATTTTTCCAAGTCGAGCAGCTGGATCCCTCCCCCTCTTCTTTTATCTTTCTCGAATATTGTCCCGTTGGATGTCCATCTTCCGATTATCGCACAAGGATAATACCATTAGCAATGTGGCTTCGAATCAGTATCCACTCACGTTTCTCACCCCATTCCTTTTCATCCACACCGGGGGACCATGTACCTCGTACACCCTCTTTTTTCATATATTGCCCATTCGGCCAAAATTTCTAATTAAGTCCTTGGTTTATGGGCAAGTGAGAAGAGGGGGTAGAGGATATTTCAGAAAACTTAATAATTGGGTATAAATACAGCCCGTCACCTGGACATGGACGAACCCTGCCAGTTCGGCTTTAGTTGTGTTAATCTACTTTATATTCGCCTCTTCTCTTCTCTCCTCTCCTCTCCTCTCCTCATTATTTCCGCCAAAATTCGTTTCACTTTCATTCTTTTATACCCTGACATCAAGTACTTCTTTTTTGAATCTATTTTCAGAGTGTCCGTGTAAAAGGTCAACACGAAAAAACTTCTTCAAAAACCCGGCCTACTAGTTAGTTCGGTTCTTTAACTCGTTTATCATCGTTTTCTTGTTTTATTAATATTGTCAAAGTTCATATTCTTGTTCATAATTTGTGTTACCAATCACCGTAATACTGGTGAGAATATTGCGCCATATTTTCCACATACCCAGTGGCACTGGTATTGTTGTACATATATAACCTACTTTTGCTGACTGTCATCCCTGGTGCCTGTCGCCATATTCTGTACCATCCGGTGCAGCATCATACCTTGAACCTACGGTAGGCACACACGTATACAATAACGTTATAACAGAACAGGGTTTAACGTTTCCCAAGTATACCACTTGACCTCGTTTAAATACTTGACTGCCACCACGTTCGGTAGCCATAGTCGGTTCCTATTATCTACATTTTACATTCTAAGCTATACACGCCAACGTCAACTGTGATTCACTTTCCACTTTTTTTTGGTTCCTAGTGGCCGACCATTTCCTATATCTGTTATCAGGTATATTTTGAAAGGTGTGTTAGTGCTTCTTGTTTGGCATAAAAAGTGGTTTTCCTCCCCCCTGCTTTTTTTCGCATTACGTTGCGATAAATTTCCGTGCGGCCTGATCGGCGGTCATCCCTGCATTCGTTTATCTTGCCCTCAAACGGAGTGTTAAGCTTAACGTAATGTTTCCCCTACTACACACTATGGAAATTGGCGGTAAGTATAATTTTTAATGGGTTACTTATACGTTGCCGTGGTCTTTCGGGTTCCGGAATGGCAAGTCTCTTGGGATGGGTTACCGTTGGGGCCCTGTAACAAAGAGGGGCAGGTTCTCCCGGACTAGCAGTTGAAAAAAAGGCCACTGTGTAATACAGTCTTTGTGGTTAGCGGGGGATTACGTCATATTTTCGATACACTGTTGAGAATATTGACTAATGCAGAGTGAAGTGAGGGTTCCAGAAAGAAGGGTGATAGTTATTATTGGATTAGTGATAGTCCGGATGGTGCATTTAATAAGATGACCATCAAGATTCATTTTTTTGGAACTTGCTATAACCCAAACAATTGTTCGCCAACCAGTGAGACCGTCTCCTTCCCTTACCTATTACCTGTTCTTTTTTATTTTTTGTCACTTTGGCATGATATTGTGTGTACAAGTGGACCAGAGCACAGCGTTGTTTTTACCATTTTTATCGCTTTATTAAGTAGTGTTCTTTACCTCTACATTGTCCCTTCCGCCCTTGTCGTTTCTATTTTGTTGATCTCAATGATACTACGCTATAATTGTAGCGTGGCTACTCAATAATACAATGGTTGGAAGCATGTGACTAATTATTTAGGATAATCTGAGATTTTTCCCTTGTTTTGTGAAACGACCACGGTCATGCAACGGATTTTGGCCCATCTCTCACTTCTGCATTCAATGAAATACGAACAATACAGACTCAATCGAGTTCAAAACTAGACACCACCCCAATGTACCCATTATCGAAGGCATTATAGTCGAGCTGATTCGTCAGGAGCGGGATATTGATTGGCGGATTATTGTGAGTGTTGATGATGACGTGTATGAAATCCCACCATACCAAATCTATCGGCTGCTTCCTCGGCGGTAAATGTATTCGCTCTCCACTTTTTCGGGCTTGCGAGGATCTGTCAAAGGCAGGGACTAGTTCATCCGAGAAATAAAGTACCTCGGGGTAGCCTTGGCTTAAGATTGGGAAGACTGAGTGATACTTATAATGCGTTTTTTCTTACTAGCTATCCGCATTCCGTTTTCTTACGTTGATGGTTGTGTGATATCGTGGTAATATGGAAAGGCGTTACCGTTTTTTGTGTCTTATGTTGATTTTTTGCTGTATTTCTCCTCGTATGCTCAATATGGTGCAGTTTTCTTGTCTGAAGTAGGTCGGTCAGGTGTAGGCTATCTATGTTGAAAAATGCTGTGAGGGTGTGTTTTTTTCTGGATTTCGTATCCGTTAAGGCTTCGTTTGGATTTAAAGTGCCGTTGCTGGGTTTGAAGGAGTTGTTTGCTTGGCCACAGCATTGTGAACGCTGTGTATCCACCTGTTCACTATCATTTATCCACTATTTTACTTTGTATATCTCCACTTTCCCTAAAATCGGCATCGCACGCTTTCGATTAATCTATTTGTTTATTACATACTAACCAGTATCTGGGAGTTACCATCGGTTAGTCTACCAAAATTAGATGCTTAACTAGTGATGGTGGGTTCACGGGCCTGGAGGTCTTTGCTATTCTTTCTTGACAGACATCATCTTCTCTACAACTATCGACCACTCCTTTCTAGAGACTTTTTTGTTTTCATTCTCAAAAAATATCGCTACTCTCTGCGAACGATCTCTTTCCCCTTGTGTGCGGCAAAATAGTTTATCATTGCTGCTGTGGACGTAATATGGCTTTTTTAGTGTGAATTCCCCTCTTACCCGTCGTCGCAGGTCGACATGGGGTGCTGGTGTTGGATTTTCTTTATATTCATGGCTTATGACAACATTAAAAGCGGTTAAAATAAGTTTCTACATTGCTGTAAGCAATATTGTGCATATTGTTCCCTTGTGACCAGTTTTTCTCCTACCAAACACATCTACGAGTATTGCTATGGCAAACGATACCCCCCCATGCTATTGACCATGCTTAAAGACAAGTTCTTGCATCATGTTCAAGTGTGTAATTGGGTCAATTTTTACCAAATATAGTATCACGTTACTGGTGGTTTTTCGTATAGTAAATAGAGGTAAAGCGCGGAAATTGGCATTATAACGCGCTGTTTTGATTTCTACTGGGAATGGGGGTGGAAAATATCACTGGACGAGGCAGAAACGTACATGTTTTCCGGATATCACATTTGATTAGGTGGCATACTTGTGAGACTCTGGTTTTAACCACAACTTTTCTCATTTCTGAATGGATTGTGAGTTGGAGAAAAGGGCGAACCTCAATTTTCTTTGTTGTTATCGTAGATAGAACATGCGATTGGATATGTTACTTTACAACATGTATCCTCTATGAAATAATTTCTAACCAACTTCCCACTATTTAGGACAAGTGAGACTATTTTATCATTGCTATTGAAAGTGATCAGTAGCGAACCATGCTCGTAGTGTGATGCAAACGAAGCTATGTCATAACTGTATAAACCCAGACTGACTTGGGTAGTCGTGTTCCAAAGATAGCGCAGAAGAAGATGATGACTTTACCCCCCACTCATCACCACTATCGTAAATCTTAAAACAAGAGTACAGCGACGAGGAATAGTGTTTTACCGGAAGATATCGAAAACCCTACACATCAATCTCAATACCAAACTGTGATTATAATAAACTTTAATAAAAGGGAGTGGACGGGAAGCGGTCCACTAGGACCCATGTCGTTGGTACAACACTCATGTTTACCGTTAGTAACCCCGCGGATTAGAATATTTTCAACTTATACAGCAAAATTGTACAGATAATAAAGACTAGGCCAAGGCTACCGACGATCCCGAAAAACCATCCATAGCCCAATATATCCTGACCGGGAACGTGGACATTCATACCGAATAACCCGGTAATCACATTCATGGGTAGCAATATTGAACCAAGAGCGGTGACTTTAGCGATCATATCGTTGGCCCGGTTGGACGCAATGGTAATTTCCAAAGAGATTTGGGCCAAGAAATTGGCATGGGCCCGGTGGATAATCGAGTCTAACTGGTTGGCGTCCTGGATCAAGGTGATGATATGGTCGAGAACGTCGGCATAGTAAAACTTCATGCCATTGGGGGGAGCTCCCCACCGTCGCTCTTCGGACCGACGAATTAGCGCTTTAATCACGTAACCCTTGAGGGCCACCAGCCGTTGAATGGCCATAATTTTTTTCCGTGCTGTCCCGATCCGTTGCAACATATCAGACTGTTCGTTGGCCCGTAAAATTAGCACCAGTTCGTCGATGGATTCTACTTCCCGGGTGATGAGCTCCACCAACGGGGAGAGGGAATCTGTGATATCGTCGATTAGGGCGTAGTGAATCCAATCGGGAGAAATGACCGGACCCGAGTCCAGCAGAGCATCCATTCGTTCCACCACATTCTGAGGGTGGTGGATGGGTTGGCGATGAAAGGACAATATACCGTCCTGCATTACGATCATAAACATACTGATAGGCTCCATGAATTCCGGGGAATCCGGGTCACTATGGTAGGTATGAAAACTGGTAAAATAGTAGTGACTAAAGAGTTCACATTTTTCACGACATTCCTCTGTCAGAATATCTTCCTCGGTAAGGGGGTGAATCCGGAATACCTGGGTGACAAGATCCATGTCCTTTTGGGTTGGCCGGGTGATATCAATCCAAAACGGACCGCGCTGCATAAGAGTATCCAGAGAGTCCTCCTTGTGTTGAAGACCCTGGAGTTGGTCCGCGTACAGAACCCCGCAGTGGGTGGAATAGAACATAAACCGGTGTTGGGCATCCGGGGGCTGACCTGGTCCCCCGTAAAATTCTTCCATGTGCGAATCGGATTCGAGGGACATCCGAAAGGAGTCAGACGATTTCTTCTGTATCATCAAATCCAAGGATGCTGGACGAATCCGTCGACGCAGGGACGAAGTGGTGTTTTTGCGCTGAATCGCGTCCGGGGCCGATCTTGCGCTGGCTATCAAATTCCGTAATTTGGCATAATCGATAGTTGGTACAGCAGATCCAGAGTGGGTTTCTTGGATGGCCGTCGTTTGTGTCACCCCGGGGGGACTCGCATTTGGTAGAGGAGCGTCAACTAACAGCGGGGAGGACAGTACGGAACCGATAGAGGTAAAGTCGGGAACAACACTGGTCCGGTCTGTCGAAACGGACTGGTTTAGGTTGGAATCCGAATGGGTCGTAGGGAGGACGGGGCCCGATGCCAAAGACTGGGGGACTGGGGATGACCTGCCACCTGACTCGTCCCCTACAAGTTGCTGATATGGGGCAGCCAAACCTTGACTCGACCAATGTTCAGCACCTTGTAACCCGTGTATAGTCTGGTCTAGATTGCCCAACGTCTGGGTAACGTCGTCGTCCTCGCCAAGGTCACCCGAAACGGAAGACAGCAACGGCTGGATATTGGGGTTGAACGGGGTGTGGGACACATGGGAAGGGGGTTGGTTGGCTTGCACGGGCGACGTTAGTCGTGGAGTGGACGGTGATTGGGAAGTCGACCTTGTATTACCCGAGGCTCGGGAGGAAGAAGGACTACTGGAAACAGCTGTCACAGTGTTTGACGGGGAGCTGGTATTCGGATTGCGGATAAAAGTGGACGAAAGTTCCGAGGTAGAGGACGTCCGTCGAGTCACCTCGCTGGACCCTTCACCTAACTCTTCGTCTTCTGCCACTACTGAATTAGGAGGACATGTACAACGTAAGGGATCCATTTGTAAAATAATGGGGAAGTAGGAGGGAATGCCGGACCAGTAGCTACAACACTGTTACCTTGTGCGATACACTTACTCACTTCTGCTTGAGCGGTATGATAAAAAATGAAATAAAAATAAGCTGACTAGGTGCCTGGTGGGCACAAGTAACGTCTACAAAGCCGATATATAAACGTTTTAGAGAAAAGTAATAAACTATGTCGTTAAAATAAGTTGGACTAACCAGTAATTAGTTTGGCCTTAAAGGTAACAACGCCCCAAGGGACATACAAATACGCACCTGATACATAAGGCCTGCTCAGCCTATTACAGTTGTGGCTGCTGCCATTTCGAATAACGAAGTACAAGAGAGTGTTCAGGTAGAAAAAGAGAAAGTGGACAATTGTTTTACACTTGGAAAAAAAGAGAGGCCATTTCTCACTTTCCCCCAACATTCCCTTTAATGTTGCACAGACCAATACCCCAAATATCAACTGACTGATGCTTTTAGCTTGTTTGGGGGGATAAAAAATGGGCGATCAAAGCCACTCGGCATTCGATACATCTGAGAAAAAATAAGGAATATGGGTGATTTTTTTTCCGACTATATAGAGAAAAATCCGCCGAAATTGAATGGGTCTCTCACGAAATCCTATTGGATAAAAGGGTAACTGGTACATCTTCTCTAAATTGCTATATAGACGAAAAAAATACCCATATATAAAATATCATCTACAATAATGATCTGAGCCAGCGGGTGAAACAAAAGGCCAATTCAAAACAGCACATTTGTATTGGTGACGTTATGCAATTGTACCCTTTTCCTTTTCCCTCCATTGGGGCGGGGAAAGGGAGCGGCATCCCATGAACCAGCGTTGTCAAGTGATACGTTGAAAAATAGTTGTGCCCATTAGGAAGCTTTGTGAACAAGTTCAAAGTGAGAAAAGTGAGGAATCCAATTGTGTCATTATTGAACCATCACCAGTCAGGGACGGGAAAAATTAACCCCCCCCCACGCACTAGTGGGGACAAGGTATACTGAACACTTATAAATCTGGGACATAACGATTCATTGTAAAAAGAAAAAAGGAATGTAATATCACCATTGGAATAGCTTTGTCCCTGTTAATCTCCATGTTTTCCGTCTCAGTCAGTAATCCATATCAGGTGACTAATTTTGCTGATTACATCCTCTCAATATAGTTCACTCTCACTGCCCCACAAGTTTCTCTCTCTTCTTCTTCACACACTCTTTTTCACTCCGTGTGATACAGTTTATAGTTTATCAATGTTTTACATGCTTACGCATGCTCCCTAGCTTACAGTTTATAGTTTATATAAAAGTTTAGTTTAAGTTTATAGTTTATTAAATAAGGCTATCCTACTCACAGAGAATAACAATCCCTATATATACTATTAGTCAATACGAAAATTCCTAACTCAGGAGTAAACGGGTATTATTTTTCTCTTCCCTTTTTTGTACTATTACCCCTTGTTAATAGGAACATACACGTCTTGGTTTTACCTTTCTACCTTTTGTTTTCATTGAGTTATCCTAATTTAAAAGTCAGTTACCATGTGTCTAAACCACAATGCCCCATGCCCACCATTACCCCAGTCATAATGTGGTCGCACAGTTGGGTATTTTTTTGAACTTGGTCAAAACCCAACTGAAATCCACCAAACTTAGCAATGTGTTTATGCAAGAGTTTGTCCTTCATATGCCACGGTGTGCATCTGGTACAACAAATTCAAGACTGGCCATTTGCCATTTGAAGATGAGCACCACACAGGATGTCCTTCTAATGAGACCTATGAATATAAAAGTGACACCATCAAATTGCTAGTTAACGAAGACCTATTTGTGACCTTGAGAGTGCTTGTGTAGGAGGTAAAGACTTCAGTGTGGGATGTTTGGAATGTCCCCCACAGCCAGTTGCACTACTGTGTATACCTTAGTACCTGAGTTCTCCATTCTCTAATGTCAGAGTTGCAGAGTGACCACAAAACCTTTTGCCTCAATTTCCTTAACCATTCTCAGAAATTAACCAACTCTCTGATGCATAATATCATGACGTGTAATGAAGCCTGGGTTTACCTTAATAACCCCTGGACTGGCACTGGTTGAAAAGTATGGGTGCCAGAACACCCATGTCAATGTGACCCCATTCTTGTTCAGCCATGGTGGGCCTCAAAGCCACGAAAAGTTTTACTAATGGTGTTATTTAGCAGTACTGATATTGTTCATATTGTGTTCGGTACTGGTAATACTAAGGTCAATAGTTCTTACTACATAGAGAACTGCGTCAAACCAATGGTTGGGGAATGGCAGAAAACACATCAAAAGTCACCCACTTCCCAAATCATCCTCCACTAGGATAATGCAAGACCTCATTTTCCCCAGCATAGCAAGGCCCATATGGATGAGTTTGGACTCCAACTGCTTAAAGCACCACCCTACTCTTCTGACCTTGCACCATGTGATTTTTGGTTGTTCCCATGTATCAAGAAAAAGCTGGAGGGTAGGGTCTTTGACAATGATGATGAGATTATAGGGGTATATAATGAAGTCCTTGGTTCCCTCCAACAAAGTGACTTCCACAGATGTTTTGATGAGTGGTTCATGAGGGTGCACACAGTACTTGATGGCAATGGTAATTATTATTAATAAAACGTGGTACTTATATGGGTTTTAAGAAAAATTTGAATTAATTGATATTATGCCCCTTTCTGCCAAAACGAGAGAAAATAGGAAGCCCAGACATGGCTCATTAAACAATAAATTCTTCTTCATTTAGTCTTTGTGATGGGGTACTCTGTATCCGTACTGCGGTACTACTGATATGGTGGGATGTTAGTTTGACAGGCTGATTAAAAAGGTGATGATAGTAATAATCTAGTTTCCATCAGTGAAACCAACTGAGTGATTTTTTTTTCGAATATATAGAGATTTGGAGCAAAAAATGTACCAACAACAACACGACCAATAGGATTTTGTAAGAGACTCATTCAACTTCGGCGGATTTATCCCTATATAGTCAAAAAAAACTACCCAACTATGGTTTTCGGTGCTTGACTGGATTAGTTACAGATTATGATTTCTGATGTCAGTGTTTCTGATGAATTTATGTTGGTATTTAAACCCAGTTAAATGATGCCAGTGTTTAGTGGGTATGGAGTTCTTAGTACACTAAGGATACGAGTTTTCGGGATACATTTCTCTTGTGTTTAATTTTTACATTTATAAATTCAGATTTTGATTCTATAGAAGGTGGGTGATTTTTATTGTTCTTTTTCTGTAACTCCGATCACCCAATTCATTGTGATTTTAATTTACTCTGTTTCCAAGGTTCTGTTCATATAGTAGGAAATTCTGATTTTAATCTCGTTTCTATTTCTATTATGATAGTAAATATCGTTGGTTTTGATTACCTTAAATTTCACTAATGTCACCGAATTCATTCAATTTTGACAATCAGCTCATCTTAGTTTTAATCCGTCGAACTATTTATTATACTCTTCATTTAAATATTTCAATGTCTAACACCCTTCTTGCTGTTTTGTATCATATATGTAATCATGGGCGAAGGTTGTGACTCATCGTTAATTCCATTTCGTTGGTTACCTGGGGTCCACACCACACCAACACAAGTGCAGTAAGTCGAGTTTCTCTGGAGATTATCAATTACATATATGATGTACCCTGGTGTGATCTACATGCAAGTGTTTGGAGTCTGTGGTCGGTGGACCCTCTCCTGTTCGTCTCTGGAATCGAGATGTTGCTGCTGTTCTCAATTTTTGACGCTTTCTCTTCGGCCTCCACAGCAACGATGAGTTCACTGAGAGATTCCAGGAGGGCTTAACCAGGTTGACTGATAAGCTGTAGCCCTCTACTAAGCACCGGCATGATAACTAAATGCCTTCGGGCTTTATAATTTTCCGACGTAGTTGTCACCACTTTCCGCCAACGGTTGTCCGATGATCTCTCCTTCTTCCGAGGTGTAGTGAGGGCATCAGGATGCTTCAATTCCAAGGGCAGGGTCGTTCTTCAGGCGATTCTACAAGGGGAATCGTTAGGTACGTATTTCGCTGTGTGTGCTATTAGCTAAAAAAACTCCGGTATTGTTCTGGTATGATCATGTATTAATGGTTGTCTGGATATTCTATTGTAAACTACTAATACGTATCATTCTGTGGTTCTGTTGTTTTATTCTTTGCTGTGTATGCTCTCCATCCACTAACGCAAAGCCACCTGTGGATGACACTACAAACTGTGCTTTCATCATAATACATATGTGTTAATATTTCGTTGTTCTCTGTCTCTGGTTACATCTTATTCTCACGTGACTCATCCTCTCATCTATGAGGTATATAATTAACTATCACTGATAGCAGAGTACTTCTCTGAGAAGACATTGCTTACTTTATTGTTTATCCATCGTTTATTAAAGGCTACTGTTTATCCAATCCTTAACATTATGTATCGGCTACCCACTGCAATCGATATTCTTGACTGGGCAAAATAATTTTACATTGCAACTAGTACTAGTGTACGAACATTAATCGGCTTCAACCGAAATCTAAGTCACCCCCTGGTAAAATGGTTTACAGGAGCTGTCGCTTTCCAAGTATGTGTTCATAAGGAGCCGCTAAAATGTGACCATTTCAATGGGTCCATCTCTCTCACAAGGATGGTTTTATATGCAGGGTTATGGAGGGACAATGGTCGCTTTCCGTCGCAAGTCCCCAATTAGCAGTACTGTTAGTGTCAGGCGATTCTTCCAATATTTTCTATTCTATATTACCTCAATAACAAGGATATTAGCCAAAAAAAGAAAGGGCAAATACGTTTATGAAAGTATAGAGTTACAAATACAAGAAGTGTTGCCCATCGGTGAGAACATTCCCCGTAGCACCATATAACCAACGGTACTAACAGATTACCGCATGTTGCGACGTCTTTTCAATGCTTCAACTAGTTTATTTTTTGGGCGGATACTGGACGTAGGGGGTCTACCCACTGTGGCAGGTGAGGAAATACCGAGTCGAGGGCTCCTCAGGGAAGGTAGAGGTAGCATAAAATTTGACTCCAGAAGCGTACTAGTGTGATTGGTGATTTCGTCGGATTCGTTTGCCGATTCTTCCAATAAGTGATAAATCTTTTTACGTAAAACAAATTCCTCCACGTCGTAATCCACCGCGTGAAGGTCATAGTCTTGGATACTCACTTGGGACTGTGAACGTAGAAAAGCCACTAGATCCTCGGTACCACTTCTGATAGACGGATAGCGGGAAGGTCTACTGTAGAGGTCACTTGCTAATGATGGAAGAAACCTCGGGCTCGATTCCGAGAAGGAGTAATCACCGGGTGTCTCCGGTGGGGCATAGGGCTGAAATCCAGAAGAAAAGGGACGTGATGTTGTTGATTCTTGACCTTGGGATATCTCCAACGAGGATGTGGATGAAGGGACATGAGTAGGGTGGCGGGTGGAGGCCGTACGGGACCTTTTCGGTAATGCCTGTCGTGATGATATGGTGTTGAACGAAAGAACTTCGTCAGAATTCAGAGAAGGTAAATAATCCAGTATAAAAAGACTACTAGGCGGAGATGTTGTTTCCTTCGGGACCACATCAGCGGGTCTAGAACTAGGAGTTGTCGACAGAGGGTTCAGTAGTCGTCGAAACCGGTTATACAGTTCGTCCAGAGATACGGAACCATCATCCACAAAAGAGTCGTCTGGATTCCATTCCGTCGTTTGGGAAGAGTAAGTGTTATGAGAAAATGTGGTAGACAGGCAGTCAGACCACCCCGCTGACGATTCGCCATCTTCTGCTGTGGAATAGTACGACAGCGAGCTGTTTTCCGATAGTACTGAAGGTGGATGTGTGTGTGCCATCGTGAGGTGGGTCGCAAGGTGTGTATAATGTGTTGCGTTGGTTCGTCCCTGAGCCATTACAAGTTTAATTAATAATGAAACAGAATACCGCATGAAAAACCCAAAAACGAAAAGGGGGCAATGGTCAAAACCTTTGTTGTGGTTATTTCCATGTGAGTAGGTGACCCTGAAATTTTCGTGTTCGCGGTCAGGTGATGAGGTGGTGCAACCCCTTAAAATTGCATGACTTCTTTCCCTCGCTTCATTTGTGAATTGCGGTTGTACCCAGACTCATAGACACTTTCACCGAGTTATGGATTCAGATGGTTAGGTCAGAGTTGCAATAATGATCCTACACATCAGTTTGTTTCCCTTTCGTATCCAGTCTAACCCCGTCTCCCTCGTTGAGGCAGCTAAATACCCAGCTTGGAAATAGCAGTGTCGTAATCAGGTGTGGTTCCATAGCGCCACCACCTCACCCATGAGCGGACTATCTTCGTCCCTAATTCAGACCTACCGTAAAACCCGAGATACTGGGGTGGTAAAAACAGTTCGTGAGCGTAAGTGTCCAGTGTGATGTATAATGAAAATAATGTTGATAGAATGTGACAGTGGCAGGTTTGTTCCATGTGTAAGTAATATAATGGACTGATCTTTATCGTGATTGTAGTATTTTGAGTAATGCACCATAAAAAATACTAAAGACCACAAACCCATGGCTAATATAAATTCTAAGAGTTATCTCCACTATTTTTCGGGGATTCGTTGTTATTCTTACCCTTGGGTTTAGAATACATCCGGGGAGATATACCATGTCTAGCCGAGTGTTGCCCTCGTTCCCCACAATGTCATTCTCGTTATCCCAAACACGCCCATACATCGCTCCTAGGCGGACGGGGAAAACCTTATATTATACCGGATGCCAAAATGTTGGCTTGGTACATTGAAATTTTCCAACAGCCTGAATTCGAAAACCTTATTTTTACCCAAACGGCCCTTACGGTATTGAGGAATATCGAGTATTCCCGTACTTGCCGAATTCTCCGCGATATCGTATCCGACCCGCGACGCTACAGTGTGTTTTTCTACAATGAGATTTTTGCCGCTACCCACACTCTACGTCGAATGGGGGAGTCCCTGGCCGATCGGGACTGGCGGGCACATTTCACTTGTTCCCAATGGTACCGTCGACATTTAGAGGGACAAGTCCAAGTGATAGTTTTGGCCGACCAGGAAGAAATGGGACGGTACCGTAGTTTAATCGAGACGGACAAAACTGGCGTGGTGGTAATGGGGATGGAAGCGTTTCTACAGGAAAACTTTCCAAGTAACGAGTCCCTTTTAGATTTATTCCGATCTCTACACGATGCCAAAGTGGAAGAACTGTTGGCGTCATCGGGTTCCATTGATCATCGGGCGCTGACCAAGAAAACCGGGAAACTTTACATGCCTCATCTAAAACTCGAGGAGTTGGAAACCCTGGTCAAATCGGGGGTGCTTTACCGTGGGGTATTCACCGTGCGTGATCCCCGTAAAGATCTGGTCACTGCACGTCTAGCAACCGAAGGGGGCCAGCGTGAACGGGAAGTGATCATACCCGATCAGAACAGTCGAAACCGGGCCATCCATAACGATGCCGTAGCAATCCGGTTAATTCCCCGCCCAGAGGAACCAGATGTCAATAATATTACCACTACCGTTGATGCGTTGACGGATAACCCCGTGGACGAACGGTATTACGGAGAAGTGGTGGGTATTTTGCAAAAGAATTGGCGTTTATATGTGGCAACTATTCAACAAGAAGGAGACCAAGGCACGTACCATTTAGCAGTTCCATTAGATTCAGCGATCCCCAAAATCCGCATTCGTCACCGGGACGTGGGTAAAATTATGGACCAACGGATCGTGGTGAGTATTGACGGCTGGCGGGAGGATTCCCAATACCCTAACGGACACTTTGTGCGGGTACTAGGAGAGTTACACAATCTCGATGCGGAAATTAACGCTATTTTGGTAGAACGCGGTATTGCCACTTCCCAATCCGTGCTGACGTTTAGCGCTAAACACTTGGAAGGCCTACCGGTAGACACTTCCGATTCACCGTGGCGACCTACGGAGGAGGGAATTGCACGACGTCGCGATCTACGAACGACCCACACTGTGTTTAGTATCGACCCGCCGAATTGTGAAGATATCGATGACGCATTGTCGGTAAGGTCTGTGGATGTTGAACACGGCGTGTACGAACTCGGTGTTCATATTGCCGACGTGTCCCACTTTGTACCAGCTGGATCGTTGGTCGATAACGAAGCCCGGGCCCGTGCCACCACCGTGTATTTGGCCGACCGTCGTTTTAACATGTTGCCCGAAGTGCTCAGCGAACGAGTGTGCTCCCTGCGTCACCGGGTGGACCGGTACGCCGTTTCCATACTGTGTACGATTGGTCCTACTGGGGAAATACAGCACACGTGGTTTGGTCGGACAGTTATCCGGTCCTGCTGCGAGATGGAGTACAGCCAGGCCCAGGCCCTTTTGGACGGCGATGCCAAAGTAGACGGGTTAGATTCTACGTTGGCGGAGCGGTTACGACCGGCGGTTCGTCAGTTGATGACACTTTTAGCCCGTATTCGCCAACGACGTATGACCAACGGAGCCCTGGAATTGGATAACACCGAGGTGAAGTTTCAGTTTGCGAAATCCCACGAAATTAAGGAAATTCAAACCAAGGAAACGATTGAAGCCCACCGGGTAGTAGAAGAGGCCATGATTTTAGCTAATAATGAAGTAGGTCGTTTTCTCTACCAACGTTGCCCCGGGGTGGCCCTGTTGAGACATCACCCACCGCCGATTTTGGCCCGTTTCCGTCGGTTTCTTCGGGCGGCCGAAGCCAAAGGGCTGGAACTGGACGTATCCACCAACCAAGCCCTGGCACAATCGTTGCGCACCGTGACAAAATTCTTTGGTAAACAACGGGAAATTGTCCGTCTGTTTAAAACCATGGCTACTATGGCGATGATGGAGGCCGGGTATATTTGTTGTAATCATTGCGATGCTTCGGACCTGGCGCATTATGGATTGGCATTGGATTTTTATACCCATTTTACTTCGCCCATTCGGCGGTACGCGGATTTGGTAGTACATCGGCAGCTCCTGGCGGCGGTAGAGGATAGCTCCGCCTGTAATTATGAGTTGGGTACCTCGCATTCGATAGTCGATCTGTGTGTCCATCTCAACGAACGGACTCGAGCCGCCAAGTTGGCCCAGAGTGATTCGACCGAGTTATTCCAAGGACTTTACGTGTACCAACGCACTCGGGATGGCACTCCATTTGTGGTAGAAGCCATTATCTCGGAAATTCAACCCCATGGATTCAAGGCGTGGGTCCCTCGGTACGGGATCCAAGGTATACTCTACTGGCAAACCCGGGATGGCCAGGTCCAAGTGCCTCGTTCGGTAATTACAGCCCAACCCGGAGATGATGAACAGTGGATACCCGACGCTACGGTGACCAGCGATTCAGCTACGGGAGGCTGCTTAGAACGGGTGCGGATGCATTTACCTGGGTGTCGACCGTCGGTCGTTGAGTTTGAATTATTTGATCGCATACAGGTATCACTCAAAGTACAACCCTCTCGGTCCCACCGACAGGGTGCCACCATGGCCTTTATTGGCCATAGCCGCCATGCCAGTCAACCTAGGAAGGGGGTACGGGGTAAAAGAGGGCAAGTTTCTTTATCATCACCCAATACACCAATCACGGCTGATGCCATCTGCGCTATACAGCGCAAAGGGTCAGGTGTGGATCAACCTTCCGATGCCTCGCCCCGCCTTTCCCAACCTGTGCCTTCGTTGTACGAAGTTATTGGTGCCTTTCGCCGGGCGTCGATTACTTCGGTATCGGAAAAAGAAACACGCCTTGTGAACCACACTCTGCGAAGTCGAGGCGTCAGTGAATCTCAGTAAGTCCCTATCTGATATACATAGTACAACGTTGAAAGGATTACCCAATAGAAATTCTCTACTCTATTCTTTCAAACATTGTATATCTCTTTGTGCTTTACGAACGAAGACAAGGAAACACCACTAGGGTCCTATATCTCCTAAATTTTATTAGCTCGAATGGTTTGCAAAAGTGAATGATTGGCGAACTGTATGTTCTTTTTTTTGTCGTTTAATGTACAATAACAGATTGAGGGTACGATAGGCAGGTGAGAGGGTTAATCCAATAAATCCTGATTGTCTCTACAGATGGAAAAACAAGTAAGATACGGCCACCACCATTTCACATAGTCTGATTCAGTTTTTTGGGGCAGCAGGCAGGTAGGGGAAGGATCTAGGGCAGTTTCCCCGACTGCGCCACTATTCTGTATGGCTGGCGACTGCCCTGCCAGAAGCCATTGCCCTTCGTCGTCGCTAAAATCCAAGTTGTCTTGGGGTGATATACAATCGTCTTCGGAAGCGAGGTCTGAGTTGATCAGAAAAGTGCAAGGCATTCTTGGGGCGGCGTTTCCAATAGCATATTAGGGTCAGGTGGCCACCAAAAGCGGAGATTACATACAAATAGCATTAGCAACCCACAAATGATAAATAAGAGAGTGCCTAGAAAGGCCTACTAAATTTACACACTATGTGCTGATAATCTCACTCGGTTTAAGCCGACACCTATGCCTAATCCATGTGGAATACTCTATCATAAATTGCAAAATTAGTATTCCCAAGTGGACAATTCTCGAAATTGAAAGTGATGCTTGTTTACATGGCCATCCTGCTGAATTGGCCAGCACCAATAACCTAGAGCATAGTGGGATTGGAGCTGGTTAGGCGATTAGTAGGGCCTTCAAAGAGCCCCCAACTTACCTTGAAACATGGGTCCTTCGAGGCAGGTAGTAGGTCGGCGGGAACCACCAGGGTGACCCGTTCCAACGGAACGATTCTGTACTCGTTGCAGCAGGACTTCTGGGATTATGGGCTTCCACGACCGTTGTCAACAGCAATGTGCCGTCACCGGGTCCCAGGCATAGTCCGTGTTAACAAAGTAAGAAATCGGCCCTCTCAGACGCTAGGCGAAGTCGATTATATCTTGTTAAATAAAGATATGTAGTTACTAGTTGGCACTTACCTAAGGCAGCTATCTTTCGTACCCGCTCCGAGGAATGTACCCACAGCAGTGGGGACGGTGAAGTGGTGACCATTAGCGGACTATCGCCTTGGTCAGGGTGGGGAAGGAGGTAGATGGTGTGAGAGAGGAGACGAGATTAACACGGCCACCCGTTTGCTTCGCTTAAAGAGAAGGGACTTTGTCTACTTTGATACACAAAGAATAGCAAAGTCATACAGAGGGAGAGCGGATGCATAGAAAGGAGAATTCGACGTACCGCTAGTCGCCACGTAGTGTATAGGACGAGGTTGGCGAATATACCAACCCTTCTGCTTTGACTCGGGGCACAAAGTGGGTGGTACCAGCTCTCCCCTCTTTCTCCTCCTTCCCACCAATCATAGTGTGCAAAGTGGCATTGTTCTTGATTGGGCACTAGGGCTAATCCTTTGTTACGGTGGGTTTGGCCCTCAGGGTTCTCCCCTGTTCTTCTCCCACTTCCAATGAACTGGCGGCATACAACTCTCTCGTCATCGTCTAGAGTTATTTAAAAGGCGGTCGTACCGCTACTCAAGGAGCTTGTTTCGTTGCTCATCTTTTCTCGTTTTTTTTTGCTTTCTTTCGTGTCTATTGTGAATAGCACCTATCAGTACGTGGTATTACGTCCTACCTCTCCTATATTTCGCGTACCGCATTCAAGCAGGTGGTTAACCCTATTAAAATAGAGCAACAGTTGATCCCTGTTGTGTAACTCCTCTTATCAAACTCATTTGGTTTTTTAGCCAAGATGAAGCTTTCCGGTCTTTGGAAATTTGCCACCACGTTAACCATCCTCGGATTGGCCTCTGTGGGTTTGGCTGACAATGCTCCTGATGCGTCCAAAAACTACGGTCCAGGTAAGTAGTGTTCTTCATCCTGTGAAGAATAGTGTCGGTGTTAGTCTTTGGCGGGTTTCATGTTTATAGTTGTACCTAAAGTGCAATCTTCCAAACAAATTACGTAGGATGTGACTCGTCATTGATACTAACCTTTTTTTATCGTTTGAATTGGTTATCATTTCTATGTTATGCGATGCTTTTCTTTGGTGTGGACACTCATTAATTTATGGTAGTGATTGGTATCGACCTGGGCACTACCTACTCCTGTGTGGGTATCCATGAAAATGGGCACGTCCAGATCATTGCCAATGATCAGGGTAACCGTATTACTCCCTCGTATGTGAGTTTTACCGATAACGAACGGTTGATTGGTGACGCCGCCAAGAACATGATCGCGTCCAATCCCGAGAACACTGTGTTCAGCGCCAAACGTCTGATCGGTCGCAAATACAAGGACTCCGCCGTTCAGGGTGACATTAAACGCTGGCCTTTCAAAGTGGTGGACAAGAAGGGTAAGCCAGTGGTGGAAGTAACCGTCAAGGGCGAATCTAAGCAATTCTCACCCGAAGAAATCTCGGCTATGGTCCTCTCCAAGATGAAGGAAACCGCCGAATCATACCTGGGCCGCACCGTGACCCACGCCGTGGTGACTGTTCCCGCCTATTTCAACGACGCTCAGCGTCAAGCCACCAAGGATGCCGGTACTATTTCCGGGCTCAACGTACTACGTATCATCAATGAACCCACCGCCGCCGCTATCGCTTATGGTTTAGACAAGAAGGGCGGTGAACGGCACGTTTTGGTGTTCGATTTGGGTGGTGGTACGTTTGATGTGTCGCTATTGTCCATCGAAGATGGTGTGTTCGAAGTATTGTCCACTGCTGGCGACACTCATCTGGGTGGTGAAGATTTTGATGACAAATTGATTGACTACTTTAGCGGTTTGTGGAAGAAGAGCACCGGCCTCAACGTGGCTGATAACTCCAAGAGCATGGCCAAGTTGAAGCGTGAAGTCGAAAAGGCCAAGCGTACTCTATCCTCTACAGAGTCCGTGCGTGTGGAGATCGAAGCCTTCCAAGACGGCAAGGACTTTTCGGAATCCTTGACCCGGGCCAAGTTTGAATCGCTGAACATGAAGCTCTTCCGCAAGACCATCAAACCCGTGGAACAGGTACTCAAAGACGCCGGTATTAAGAAGGACGAAGTGGACGACATTGTGCTGGTGGGCGGATCAACCCGTATCCCCAAGGTGGTCGAATTGGTGGAGAACTACTTCGGTAAAAAGGCCTCCAAGGGCATCAACCCCGACGAAGCCGTCGCCTATGGTGCCGCCGTTCAGGGAGGTATCCTGAGTGGTGAGGAAAACACCCAAGGTTTGTTGCTGTTGGACGTGAACCCCCTGACCCTGGGTATCGAAACCACCGGTGGTGTGATGGCCAAGCTGATTCCTCGTAACTCGGTTGTGCCTACCAAGAAGTCACAGATTTTCTCCACCGCCGCCGATAACCAACCCGTAGTGTTGATTCAGGTCTTTGAAGGTGAACGCGCCTTGACCAAGGACAACAACTTGTTGGGTAAATTTGAACTGACCAGTATTCCCCCCGCTCCCCGCGGTGTGCCCCAGATTGAGGTTACTTTCGAAATTGATGTGGACGGTATTCTCAAAGTTTCCGCTGCTGACAAGGGCACCGGTAAATCCGAATCCATCACCATCACCAACAACAAGGGTCGTTTGTCGGAAGAAGAAATTGAACGCATGGTCCAAGAAGCCGAACGCTTTGCTGAGGAAGACAAGCTGTTCAAGGAACGTATCGAAGCCCAGAACGCCATGGAAAGCTACGTCTACCGCATCAAGAACGACGTCACCGATAAAGATGGTGTGGGTGCGAAGTTGGACGAGGAAGACAAGAAGACCATCCTGGAAGCCGTCAACGAAAAATCCAAGTGGCTCACCGACAACGCCGCTTCCGCTACCAAAGATGACATTGATGAACAAAAAGCTGAGCTCGAGTCCATTGTCAACCCTATTATTAGCAAGATCTACGGCGATGGTGCCGGTCCTGGTGCTGCTGATGATGAAGATGCTGACGATGATGAAGAAAACTACCATGACGAATTGTAATTATTATTATTTCGTCTGTCCTGTCTCATCACCTTTTGTTTTGATGTGGTTCTTTTCAAGGTTTGGATAAAAAAAGTTTGCATTTTTTTGATTTTTTTTAAGAAAACAAGCGGAGTTGATTAAACATATATATTTTTTATCTTTGGTAAACTAATGCATGTGAAGCAGGGAAAATTCGCCAACCAAAGGTGAGCACCGTACAGGACATTCTTCCAATGAGACCTGCGAATATTTCTATTTTTTAAACTAGCAATCCACTTGGCAATGGTGAAAACAGCTTATGAAGTATAACATCGAACCAGCAAGGATAGCTAGTCCTTTATATAAAAGTAAAACTTAGTGGTGGTGGTCCCTCTCTTGATTTTAATTGGTTGAATGGATTTTTTATCCCAGCGTCGATTTTCTTTTTGATATGGGTGATTTTTTTTCAACTCTATTGAGCAAAATCCGCCGATTTCAGGTCGAAATAAATCACATGATTTTTTCGGAAAGAAAAAACTCGCCCCCTCCTTTTCGTATAATATTCGGTAAATAGAAAAACCTACTCACATACGTTCGAATTAGCCCTTCTGCATGCAAATGTTAACCTTTCAACATGCGAATAGGGTTTCCTATTTACCTTCAATTATACTCCGAAGTAGCTTCGAAGTATTAGTATCTACGATAAAGGTAGCAAACTGGGGGGCGTATGCCTTTCCACTGACATTTATGGTGGCATACTAACTGTTGGGGATTGGGTAAACTAATAGCCTTTAATAAACATTGGATTTAACTAATACTAATGTCATAAGACATATAAACACTATGTA
>JAOPJG010000327.1:0-28090 GCA_027478255.1 Dispira simplex | reverse complement strand
TTTTGGCAATTTCCTTGAGGTACTGGTTAACCAAGTAGGGATCCGGCGTATCCCAGGCTAATTTGATCACCAACCTCCGATTAACGGTGCGTTCTGTATTATCGTTGGCCTTGACCACGAATTCCTTGCCAAATTTATGGGCAAACTGCTCCCGGATCGATACCAGTTCTTGACTTTCTAGGCGAGGAGCGGCGTAAATGAGAGAATGAACGGGTTCCACTAGCGACGGGTCGCATTGCTTCATCTGGTCCAATAGGCCCACCCGAGCCAGGAGCAATTCACAGTAGAGTTCAAGGATTTCCATGGCCTCTATGGTCAAGTCTTCGCGAATGACTCGTTTTACTCGGATACGTGCGTTTTCTTCCTTGTTGACCGCTAAAAGCTGGGCCACTTCTCGGCGGAGCTGGTCATTCAGGGCATCCTTTTTACTCTTTAGGAGGCGGAACCGTCCCACTGCAAGTTTTAACTGGACTTTCAACCGGTTGGTCGAGTAAGGCATGATATGTAGATATGGAGAACTGCGAAAGGAAACGACACACCTGGTCTAATGGGTTACGAGGAAAGGGTGGCTGGTGATTAAACACACACTGGAAGACTTAAGGTAAGGCTAGTTCAAAAGAAAAGGGAATACAGAAGTAAACACTTGCTGGTAAAGGTCCACATATGCCATTCGTAATCTCATCCAAGAATGAGGGGGGAGGAAGAGAGAGAGTTAAAAACAAGAAAGGCTAATTACCATTGGTAAGCGTGAAGTTGTCTATTATCAACCACACCATCTTGGGCTTTTTTTTTATCCACCTCCTCCAGAGTGGATTGTTTCCCAGTCACCCACACTGGCATCCTCGTGGTGATATTGTTCTGGATTCAGCTCTGTCAAGGTCCCCCTGTAAAGAAAGCGCTACTCTAAATTAGAAAGGGCAAACATGGTTCACCTACTAGAGCCCATGTATACCCTGACCTCTTCACCATCCGCATGAACACTAATGTCCTCTCCACGACCTAAGAAAGCTAACACATACACTCTCTTTATTCTATATACCGGAAACATTTACAATAGAAGATGTCCAAAGATCTGGGCCAGTAAGCTACCCACCAGCAGAACTAATAATCCACCCGCCACGTAAGGATTTAGTTTCGGAGGTGCCGCCTGGGAAACGACCTCATCCGGAATTGCGTTCGCCCTGTTAGCACCAGTATTGCCAGCAGTTCTAATAGCGGAGGTGGTAGTAGTTGGAGCAGTGACGGTGGCAGCCTCGGCAGCCTTTTGCCGCTGTTTCTCCGCACGGGCCTGACCACGTTTGTTGATGTTGGCGGCGTATTGCTCGTTACGACGACGGAGACGCGCGGGGGTAGGCGTGGTCATGGTGCAAACTGTACCAACGGTGATTCTGTAGAAAAAAAATATATATCTATATATATAAATACAAGGCGTCCGACTATAAGAACACCGCTAGATGGAAATTTTTCTACATTCACAAGTTTGTAAAAGTGAAGGATTGGTGGTTAAATTACTATGTACTACTCACCAAAATAAAATAAAACGAAATGGAGCACGAAAAGATGGGGAGCAAAAGGAGAAGCAGATGTGAATAAAGGAGAACACCTTCCTTTTTTTTGATTGAGTGGGAAGCGGCCGGAATCAGTGGTGGATCGGTTCCTTTGGGTGACACAGGACAATTCGTGCTATCGGGCTCGGGACCTCACATATTGCGCACAGCAGTGTGTAACGTGGACCATTTCGTTCATCTTGGTGAGCAGCTGCCTTGGGGCCAATTGCCTTCGGTCATTTTCTAATTTCTGACAATGGATAAAATATCCCAAAAAATATATTCGTTGAACTAGGACATTTATTGTGAAAATACTAAATACCATGACTATCCAAGTTAAAAAGCTGATTCAGGATGAAAGTGAAAGATTGCACCAAAGTCAGCGAAAGTATCCGGTGAATTACTATGCTACAAGACGAAATCCATTACAAACAGCAAAGTAAACGGGATCCATGGAGTCAGAGTGGAATCCCGTATGTACCCCGCCTGGAACCGGAACGACTGCTATAAATGTATAACGAAAGAAAAAGACAAACAAACTTGACAATGTTCTCCTTATTTACCAAGTCACCAAAAGGAAGAAGTAAAAAAAATGCAAGTGAATGAATAAATGTCTGAAAGCCACGCCTGTCTCTACACCACAACTGCCTGGAATTGACAATGGTCCGCGAGCGATCCATCCTATCTAAGTCACGTTGGCTATACGAATCATTCAGACCTAATCATGACGCAAGCAGTTACAGAGTAAGGGGAAACCGAGGTGAGGGAACTACTGCAGATGTGGCTGACCCTGATGCCATTGCAAATCAAAGTCACAAGCAAGCCACGTTCGAGAGTCTTCTTTGGCGAGAGCTAGGTCTGGGGGAAAGTCACTGGACCGATCATAGTCTTGGGTGGAATGTGTCCAGTGTACAGTGTGTTGGGGCGCAAATCGTACTACCTTTGGTGAGCTTGCACCAAAGGAAGTTGAAGTGCTGGAGAGTTCCGAGGACCACGCTGATGAATACGCAGGACCCATCGTCATCTTTGGGAACAGCGGTTAAGGTGTGCGTGGGTGAGTGTGGGTGTGTGTAGGCGAGACTAATAATCACTGATGTAATTTAGTGGCGTATAATGAGAAATTTAATGACACCGTTTGGTTAAAGAGGTAATGGTAACCGAGTGAAACGGAATTGTTGGGATGAAGAGAGGAATGTGGGATTCAAAAGTAAATAGAATAGCCCTCTAAGAAGAAATGTATCGAAAATAGATAAGATAGAATAAAATAAGGATGAGGACGGCTTGTCTTTAAGTAGTCCATCATCGTGACGAAAGGGACACGGTCATACCAAAGGGAACGCCTCAAGTCTCGGCGAATAAACTTACGGATGCTGCGGTCTAATGGTCCCAGCTTCGTGATGGAAAATATCCATTGACCAGCAGGTCCAAGCAGTAGACCACGTGCCACTTTAAAAGTCCATTATTTTTAGAGTGTTGATCTGCCCGTTATCACCTGTTGAAAAGAAAGGGTAAAGGTCATGTTTTTTTAAAGTAACGCTCTATTCTGGGCGACATCACCTTATGAGAATAGGGGGATTCAGCGTGAGAAAGTCGAGCCAGGAGCAATTAATGCTGAAAAAAACCAACAGGGATTGTGTCAGATGACTTATAAAACGAGGAGTCGTTGGCGCTGCGGATTTCTTACCGTTCTTGCCCAACAATGTCCGAGTGACTAGAAAAAAGCAAAAGGAAAAAAAAAAACAAGAGCGAGGTCATATGTGATCCAACCAGTTCATCCTGGCCAGGTGACCAAGTCTCTCGCTTTTTTCTTCGAGACATGTTCACACATACCTACCTTTGAACGTATGATAAGTTTCGCCATTCGACTAGTGCAGGCCTTATTCTTCAAACAGGTGGATGAGTGTCATTCATTCGGAGTTCCCGAAAGGCAAGCCAGAATTTGAGGCTGTGGGTGATAAAATTAAGTCCTCATTTTAGTAACATCACTAACAGTGACCACCTGTAAGTGCTAGTGTAGCCGGCTATTGCGTTGACGGTTGCTTTTTGGTATCTGTGTTTGTAGAGTTCATTCAATAAGCAATGACAAAGCCGGTACATGTCCGTCACCAGGTAAATCCCATATGATGTATGTAAACTCACCTTTATCGAACGCCTGGTCGTTCAAATAGAGAGGTGCAGGGGTTGGTCATCCTCCTCACAGCAGCTCCACCTACCAGATCCAATGATTGATAATTCAGGACGAATTTACACTGTACAGTTAAGCGATACCAAAAAAAAGGGGGTATGGTCTATTCTTTTTCTTTACAGCTGTATGTGTATGTACATGAGACTGTCATTTTCTGCTTGAGCACGTTGTCAGAAGGAAACACCACTCAATCACTACGAAATCCCATCTCCACCAACATCACTCTTGAGGGGCTTCCCACCCTCAATCTTCTCCAGAGAGGGTACTCTCTCCTGCTCGTCGCTGGTCGCAAAAGTCTACCCTTTTAAACTTTCCGCTTGGTTGGATTGGGGACCTACTGCTTTTTGCATTGTTTTATTCCGTCTACTGCTTAAGGATCTGTGTGGCTACTTCGACAATATTGGCTCGTTTATCTGAAATCATGGCTGCTACAGTGTCGCAAAGTGTAGTCTTGGCGGCCACCAAGGAGCATACGGCCACCATCATCTTCATGCACGGTCTAGGAGACTGTGGTCATGGCTGGTAAGTAATCCGGTATAACCAGTCCCTTTCGAGGTACACTTTTCTGTATTAACTTTCGGTTGGCGAAGTACTAAGGAAGTGGTAAGAGAATTCAGCGCGATCAAAACTTTCATCGTGTATTCGTATTATCCTCCTTCCTTCTCTTTATTGTCTAGCTCGACGAGGGTTCGCTATACTCGAGGTAAAGTGTACATGACTCTCCTATAGGAGCCACGCTGATATCTGGTTATTTCCATTTTCGTGTTTTTTTTGTCTCATTGGCATGGTACGCGAATACCAACAGGGCACCGGTTATCCGGGATATTCGGGGACTTTTACCACATGTCAAGTTTATTTTTCCACGCGCTCCTACTCAGCCCGTGACGTCGAACGGCGGAATGCAGATGCCTGCGTGGTTCGATGTATTCGGTCTGGACAAAATCAACGCCAAGGAAGATCGGGAAGGTATGCTGCGTGCGATAACCCGTATCAACGAATTGGTTACCGAGGAAATGGAGTTGTCCAAACTTCCCTCGGACCGCATTGTGGTGGGGGGATTTTCCCAAGGAGCTGCCTTGGCGTTACTGATCGGCCTTACTTCGGAACGCAAATTGGCGGGAATGGCCGCCCTCAGTGGTTATCTACCATTACGTGAGGATATTTTTGCCATGGCCACCGATGCCAATAAAAATACGCCTATTTTTATGGCCCACGGCGACAGTGACATGATGCTGAATTACCAATTTGGCAAGGGCAGTGCCGAATTACTCAAGCAGCATCACTACCAAGTTGATTTTAATACTTACGAGGAATTGGGACACAGTGCGTTTCCTGAAGAATTACAAGATCTCGCCAGATTCTTTGGGAAGGTGTTACCCGAGCAGTCCTAAATTTTTATTTTTCATTAGTTGACTGCACTTGTCAATACAGGGCCCAGATTGTCAGTGTGGCTTCTATACCTTCTAGGGTTGGTCATTCTCTTTAAACCAACTCTGGCGTGTGCGCTAAGCTAGCGCGCCCCAGAATTTGACAACCCCAAATATTAGCTTGCGATGGCTTATCCTTACCGTTTATAACCATTTTTTCATGGCACTCCAATATTACATGATAGGGAGATCACTCTTTTTATATTATGTCGATATATTGGGTCACAGCTCCTCACTTCCTCATAAAACTGCCTACCCATTCTAATGACTGCTGCTACTTAGGTATCCCATGATAAAGTGTGTGGGGGGTTTTTTTTTCCAAGTTTTCCAATCACCAAACACGTTTACTTGTTGAATCACTACAGTAAATAATTACCCCCCCCCTTCTAAATGTCATAGGCCAACTAGCAAAGCTCTTTATAAAATGAGAGCATGCCACCAACAACGTAGAATTATGCAATGTATGTCGACTTTAGGACGTTGCTCATCTACGTGTAATCTTTACAATAGTGACGCTCTTGATACCTTACCTGGTTCCTTTAATATACCATACATATTCTGCATAGAAGAAGATCATATCGTTTAATGAGCCATGCCTGGGCTCCCTATTTCCCCCCTGTTTAGACGGATAGGGACATGATAATATTGTGACTTGCGCATATGGATTGTAGAAAAAAATAAACGAACTCCATGCCACCCGTATTCGGCATAGAGAACATGGCATCCATCACTTGGGACTGACCGAATACGATGAGAATATAAAAATAATCAACACTATTTTTCAAACTATTGGAAAAAAATGCTGAGCTATCTGAAAGGGCTGATTTTTTTTTACAATAATAACGATATTGAGGGTGAGGAATTTGTCATGTATATGAGAAAGCGATCACGAGAGTTGGGACGGGAGGGATAGGGAGTAAATGTAGTGGTGGACGTCGTATCACAAGTCCAACGGACTCAGAAAATTGTACCATGGACCAAATGGCACTTCCTGGTGTAACCGCGATGGTGGTACAACACACTTTTTGGAGTGCTGGGTTAGTGATAGCATTAGGTTGAAAAATCCCAAGGGCACTTTGGCAGATGAAACCCTTACCCCCCTCTTTTTCACCGTCGGCTCTATCCCTTTTTTTTTCCCTCACCAACCCTTCCTTCCCCGTTTTATTTCTCCCTTGGCAACATTTCCACCGGTTGGCCATCCGGACGTGTTAATACTTTTAGCCACTGGTACCACTGGTTATACCGTTGGTGCCCCCTCGTATCCTTTTATGGCCATATAGGCAGAGAGCCACATTATCTACTTCCATCGTTCTCCCCCTCCCCTTTTACCTTCCTTTTTTCACGAGTTTACATCAAACTAAAAAAAATATACAGATTAAGCGGGACCTCTGATGAAAATGGGCATGGCATATTGACTCCGTTATCAGCGTGGTTTCTAAATTTTTTCCCTCGTTTCATCATTTCTCTTTATTTCGTATATTCACCTTAGGAAAAGAAAAAGGCTACGAGGAGGTGGGAAATTGGCGCAGTGAACGAGGGTACACAGTATACTGCCTCTACACCAGTCCATGCGTCTGAGAACTTGTTGTTCAAGGCCTTTGCGAGAAATATTTTCGTACTACTGTCCACCTGTTTTTCACATCTAAATCAATTACATTAATCGGCCATTCGAAGGCTTGTGGCTTCGCTCCATAGCATGGCCCAGGTGATATATGACATCGGCCATTGACCGTAACTTCACACATGCGATAAAACCAGAAAAGGCGATAAACGAAGCCCCCCGGTCTAAAATAATTGCATTATGTGAAATTTATAGATAACACGCCAAAATTATGAAAAAAATACTTTGCCGGGCTCAACCTACACTTGAGGGTTTTTGGGAAGACGGCACGACCAATGGTAAGATGAGAAAGATGAGTGTGTAACCGTTGTTGACCAGTGCTACCACTGGGCGGCGAAATATATTATTATGTATATAAATATATATGTAGTAGATTTTTCGATAGGGATGCTGTTCTTTTGATTCGTCAGCCACAAACGAAGGCGAATGGACACGTCTATGTTGCAGGGGCTACCTTATATACCTTGACGTCGGACTGCCTAACAATTTTAAATACATTTTTTTTATTGCATGCTGTTTTAGATTTTTAATTTTTCGTAGCCGCTTCACTTCGTTTACTTACCCTACTGCGTCTCAACGCCTTAAGTACGAGTCGACCTCCGTGATTTATCTGGTTATTGGTAATATTATCTTTACTTTGGTACAGATAGCAGTACAGGTCAATTTACAAAGGGTAGTGGGAACGCTGGTCGTACTCTATCACTTGTTCTACGTAGCTCCATGCTATCATCCCGTAAAGAATGCAACAGAGGGTTAAAGCTGGGTACCCTTTATTTTTTTTTTTAATTTGCCTATACGGCTGAGTTGGTCGTCACCACCCTAACCTATCTATATTCATTGACAAAGAAGTTATCAGAACTATAATTCACCTCGCTAACCTCTATTTGTCTTCATAACTAGTCGACTTTTAGACACTCCCAAGTTCTCCTCCCCCCCCTCTTGTAAACGCATAGGAAAAATGAAAGGCAGAATTCGGTCATATTTTGCGCTTCTAACTGTAATGGTCCTGTGTAGCTTTAGCTGGGCCTCTGATGAGTATATTAAACCAAGTCCAAACCCCGACCAAGAAGACGAGGCAAATATTTTACCCAAGGATTTAAAAATGATGGTCCAAGCTCAAACACTCTTCGGTCCCAGTATCTCTATTATTACGGACATCACCAAAGATGGAAAACAGGATTGTAACGGGATATTTCTAACCCGACTTCACCTGTTGACCACGGCGCACTGCGTCACGAATAAGAGTGGTGTACCTGTCGATCCGAAGCGTTTACTCGTCAAAGTGGTACCCAAGGAGACATGCAGATCGAGTAAGCGCTATAATGTTTCCCGAGTAATTAAACACCCGGACTATAATCGTGAGTTACAGCAGGTGAGTTCCCATGTCCCAAACGGTATATTATGCCATATTTTTCATGTCGAGCATGAGAAGAGCGTATTTATTATATAACTCGAGTAATTCAGTGCATTATTATGCCTTAACTAACCATGTCAGTGCTGTTATTTTTATTATTTTTTTTTTTCATTGCATCCACCCCGACGGGCGTTCTTCACTCAATAGAATGATCTGGCGATACTAGTCCTGCAAAACCCTTATAGCGACCTGGACGTAAAGTACATCCCGAAAATCCATCGATTCAAAAGACCACTCGAACCCGGAAGCCCGTGGCTTCGACCGACGTCGTTCAACCAAACCATTAGGTCAAACACCACTCGGAGCGGGGCAAATTCAACCCTCGAGGAAGACGACGAAATGAAAGATATGTATGATAGCCCTTTTCACATAACGGACCGCATAACCCAAAATAACCAAGGGGGTATTTTCGAGATTTCCAGTTTCAAAGGTCCCTCGGGTATATTCGCCCGACCGCGTAAACCTATGGGCTGTTGGGAATATCCAAAGTTTCAACAAGATTTCAAGAACCAAAACTTATCACATACCATTATTTGCACGAAACCACGACGTGAAAACCCGCCGTGCGTGGGTAAGGCCGGGTGTTCCGTGTGGGTGAAACGTAACCCCAGTGATGACTTTTGGGAGTTGGAGGGATTGTGGAGTTTTTCGTATACGCAGACGGGAGACGTGGTTCACGAGTGTAATAATGAAGGAAAGGTCATTATTATTACCCGGCTAGAAGCCCGCCTCGATTGGATAGCAGAAAATACCAATTTGAGTGAAAGGGACTTGCTGAACGGTACCCGTGATTTTGAAGACTCCAGTACCGCATTTCCCATGCTTGGTTATTATTATTCCCTATCGGTAGCAAGGACTCACTTTATTTTTTCCATGGCGTTGGTAGTCATGGTACACGCTCTGTATTAGAGCAGTGTTGGGCTAGTGGGGGGGGGGAGGGGCGGCATTGCTGATTTTTTTTTGGTGTTATTTCTTCTATAGAAAATCGTACCACTAAAAGCCACATGACCATAGTTCCTACTCTGTTATGGAAATAGCATCTCTCTCCACATCGATATTATCGAATGGGGGCGCGATAGGAGAGGTAGGTTATAACGTTCTCTGTATTATTTAGTCATCTCCCTTTATCAAATAGTCATGTCTTTTTTTTTGTTAATTGCGGATGTAAGAACACGTTTGCTTTAATGTAATGTCACAATTCAAATATTTGTAAATACGTATCAAAAGCCCCCCCCCCGTGGCTGTATTTTTCGTTTCGCCATTTTTGGCCCAATGTCAGTAATGCGGATATTGGATTTTTATTGGAATACGCATCAATATTTGTCTTCCCAAATATAATGTAAAAGGTTTAATTTTGGGTTTTTTATTGGCTTAAACACTAAGACTATGAATGAAAATATAAAGGGCTGAAAAGTTGAAAAATTCCAGTCCACCAGAAAAAAAAATGTATACAAGTTTAAAAAATAGGTTAGTACGTCTACATCGGTGTGAAGGCCCAAACAAACCGTAATGTACGGACATACTTAAAAAAACATGAACCTATGGGGTCCAACAAGAGATAAAATGTCGAGCATCCCATCCCACTACAGAAGAAATGTGGGCTACAAAAGGGAAACCCGTAGGGACTGCAATTCTTTGCTATACACTAGGAAAACCTGGGCGAACAGAGTTGTTTACTTAAAGGGGCCAGTGCCGGCTTGCTGACCAGCATTTTCACCGAATTTACGTAAGTGCTCTCCAGCAATCTTCTGCTGGGTATCACCCTTCAGTGCTCCAGTGGCCTGCATAGCAACTCCTTTAAGTTTCTCACCAAAGGAAGGGCGACGGCCCTGTTGGCCTGCTTCGTCAGTGGCACTATACCCTTGCCCTTGGGTATCGTACTTCGAGGATTGGGTGCCCCCCATGCCCTGGTTACTACCGTAACGACCTTGGGATGTATCGTAGTCATAGCGACTGCTGTCCACGTTGGCACCGCTGTAATCCTGGGAGGACAACGGTTGGGTCTGTTGCTGGTAATCGCCACCGCTACTGGGACCGTATCCCACGCCGCTCTGCGGCTGTTGTTGTTGGAAACCGGTACGGTTGGTGGACTTGTCATAACTATCGTAGTCATAATCCCCAGTCTGCTGCTGCTGCTGCTCATACGGGCTTCGCTGCCATCCGGTGCCACGAGTATCACTACCAGTAGCGGATGAGAAGCCAGTGTCGCTACCAGTGGTATCATAACGGTCGCTACCGCTTACCCCCGAGATGCCTTGCGAATGCCCAGAGCGTTGAGTGCTGTCGTCATATCCCGCGGTTTTCTGTTCGTAGTTACTGCTATATCCGCGATTTCCGGTACCGTATTTGTCAGTACCTTGCGCCTGGTAGCCGGTACCACCCACCCCGGTGGCTGACGAAAGGTTGGACTGGAGGTTACGGCCGCTACGCGAGGTGTCTTGGGGAATTCCTTCAAAGTCAGTACCACCTTGGTACGACCGTTGTTCCGGTCCGCGATTATAACTATCGTTTCCGGTCAGTCCCACCGAGCTGTCCTGATAAGGGTTGCTAGCGACGTTGGTGTCACGATTTTGCGACTGTTGTCTATAGGTATTGGCACTATCGGACGACGAGTATCCCTGCTGCTGCTGGTTAAGGAGATCACTGCCCCCTCCCGATACCTGCTGGTTAGCACCAGCACCACGGTTACGGCCGAACTGGCTTTGAGCGTAATCCTGGGCAACATTCTGCCCGCGGTCGCGAGTATCCTTGTTGATACTCTCTGAAGGAAGTCCGAACACCATGATGAATAATTACTACTCTGTTTCAGTCAAACTGACCAACAAAAAGAGGGAAGAATGGATAAATCGAAAAATAAAGGATCAATTCCTTTCAATAGTAAGTATAAAAAGTTTCTTAAGTCCAAGTCTGCGCACATATATATATATAAGAATATAGTGAAATATGAAACGAAGTAAATCGTTGCTACTCCAGCTACATCGATGAGAATTTATATATGTGACCAGGACAGCCCCTATGTGATTAAGTTTGGGAGTTTTATTGATGATGTCAACGCTACGTAATTGTGCTATCATTAAAAGGGCTTCCTTTGATTGGCTGTGGCTAAGCAGATACATTTACTTCCCCTTTTGAGATTCAACCCTGCTTGCACAATGTCGCAGTAGTGACGGCAATGAGGTCATTGTGGACTAAATTTTGGCGTTATGAAATCGGGCTCGTTCACCAGTTAATAATTAGCCGAAAACAATTATTGGATGATTTCCTGTCCTTGTCAAAATTTTCAAGGATGACATAGCCACTCACGCACGTATTCACAATGTATTTTTTGAAAATAAGTAGATAGGACCAGTTTTTAAGCCCCATATACGCCACATTATTACTGTTAAGGCGTAGCAATAAATCGACTCTTCTGTAGAGTACAACATTCTAATCCCCCTAGTTAAGGCTCTTATAGGGCTGGTTGATTCGCAGACATGGCGTCGTGAAAGGTATTTGGCGGCTAAACATACACTTTTACGTGACGCCAATTTATTAATTATCCAGTAATAATATACCATCACGTCGATTTCGCTGACCAGGTTTCAGATCTATTATATTTATCGTGGTGCTTTTACCTGGTGTAACCTTTACAGCATAATGACATCACCAGGTTTTATGTAGATAATAAAATTCCCACCACCAAAGTCCTAAGAGGGCATGACCGGAATGAAACGCGGCCAATAGTTGACGAAACGGGTTCACGACTTACCTGGGGTATCGAACAGTGTATACATTCCTGAGATATCAATGGGACCAGGAATCTGCGGTACTTCGCGCTTGGTTGAGGAAAGCTTTAAACTAGTTCCTTGATTTTATTGCTAGGTTCGAGCTTGCTCACTCTGTAAGATGTTGCGTCATGTCATTGATTCATGTTTTAGTAGAAATATCCTGGCCTTTCCAGGACAAGGAGCAGCAGGATCTGTATTGAAAGTGAAATTTAACTCGATAATTGGTCAGTGAGAACCCTGTGCGAGGCTCAGCATACGATAAAACCGAAAAAAAAGCCCGCGGGTAAATTGAACGCTCCATTATGTAGGGTCATTCATAAAAAAAATTATTCATAGTCAAACTATGCCATAGTGCTTGCATTTTACACATAACCAAAGCGGGGTAATGACGAACAAAATACCAACTGGGGGCTGCAATCCAGGATATGAGAGAGCATACTTAAATAGAAATATGCACTGGATACCTTACTCGGGGGAAGTATTCGAATTTTCTCCACTTGGACAATACCGGTATAAGATGGTAGGGTTCTGGACAGGCTCCATTTTAGTAAGTTCCTCTCCTGATTCTATCCGGGCTCGGCGACGAAAGAATTCATCCACAAAGGGTTGACCCTTGGAACCGATGCTGATGTAGGCAATTGTTTTGTAGGAGGTAGGCTTGGTGTATATAGTAAAGTACTCCTGGCTAATGCACCAGAATAAAAAGTCTTGACACTCGGAGCGGTTCATGGTTTGCAAAGGGGCCAGCCGAATCAGGTTCCGCTCCACAGCGGTGGCAATCTCGGGATGTTTGGTGTATTTTTTACACCACGCTTTATACAGGATCAAGGGTGTAATACCGGACGTATTTACTGCTTCGATAAGGCGAAAGATAACACAAATAGACTTGACATCCTCATACACATCGACAGTCTCGTAGTGAGGCCGCTGTGTGCATATATCGCAGCGACCGCAGGGAGAAGGGGTGTCAACCCCAAGCGGCGGCTTCCGAGAAGACGGTTCCAGTGGCCGGGTGACGCGATCTATGTGGTCTGGAGGGAAATCGCCTAAAAAGTCGAGTTCCTTTGTACGGTATTCTGTGATATATTGGTTATAGGACCACACGAAATCCGCAGAACGCGGTTGATTAATATAAAAGCTGTGTGTTTGGCCTACAAAATAGTCGTCCAGAGAAAGTTGTCGGCAGCGACTGACATTGTCGACGAATGCCAAAGGACCCGATAAACTGCTATATGGTGCATATTTTTGACCACCATACCACCGGGCCAATGTTTTAGCATCCTGCATTTGGTGAAAGATTACACAATCCGCTGGGGCACCATCCCCGCCAGCGCGACCACTTTCGTAATAGTATGACTCCAGGGTACAAGAAAGGGTGGGGTGAATAACAAAACGCACATGTGGGTGAGCAATGCCACGACCGAACGCCACCGTGGACACCAGTACATGGGTCTCTTCCTCCCGCCAGCGCCGGTGGGCTCCTTGCCGACGATCATGGTGCATCTGGCCATGATATGGCTCGGCCCGGATATTATTTTCCGACAACTGTCTTGCTAAAAATTCGGTTTCGTCCCGAGAGTGGCAAAAAATGAGTCCACGTTGTCCAGTATGGTGCGTTTGGATCCATTGGATCAGTTGCTGTCTCGCAGCCTCGCTCTCTTCTGGGCGCCGAACAACGTGGTAGGCCAGGTTGGGCCGGAGTAGTGGTGCAGTGAACAAGATGACGTCCCGTCTGTACTCGCCACTCACTGAACCAACATGAAACACTTCTTCCGAATAATGGCCCAAGGGATCCACGGATATCCGTGCACTAATCCCCGGTAGTTCATACTTGTACAAGATTTCGTACATGGCGGATAAGGAACACGCTGACGTTAGAAACGTAAAGGGTACATCCTTGCTGTATTGGTACAAGTCCTCGGCGGCGGCAAGCTGTCCGTGAAGGGTGTCCCAAGTTTGCTCAGAGGCCGACTGGCATTCGTCAATCACGATCCGGTTTAAAACGCCCAGATTGTACAATTTCTTGAGAAAGGTTACTCCCGACTGTTTTTTACCAAAGGTTTCCAGGGTCATATATACCAGGTAGCTGGGTAGGTGAGGAGACTCACTCTTCACCTTTGATTTCCCCTTAGATTTACGCCTTTTAGGCAAGTCCTTTTTTACCAGTTGGAGGAATCGGGAGCGGGAGATAGCCAAGTCGGAAAAGGTACCACTGTTTGTGAGCAAAATGGGTTTTATACCAAGACGAGCTAAATCCAAGATTTGGTCATAAATAAGTGCGTAATACGGTGACAGGACCAAGGTCACGCCAGGTTGCAGCAACGCAGGAAGTTGATAGCAGAGCGATTTGCCGCCCAGGCTAGGCATCATAATAAACACCGTTTCATTGCTCATGACCGCATTCAATATGAGCAATTGTAAAGGTCGAAATTCGTGGAAACCCCATACTGTACGAGCCGTTTCCTGTAGTTTATCGGACCAAGGGAAATGCGTCCCACGGTAACGTCCAGAAACGGCACCCCCCGTCGATGCGGAAGGTGTGGCCGACTGAAAAGTCTCACAACTAATGGTGTCACTGGACATGGTAGACGCAATACCGTTAAGTGACTAGGTGGCGCAACAAAGGAATAACTGTTACCTGGGGAATATGAAATTAAAGGTGGGCTTAACTGCCCCTTTTTGGGTAGACGAAAAAACAAAGATGTGGGGCGCCGTGGTCATCTGCCTTCTGCTATTAACACTGCGTATGTATTACTACACTTTATAGCTTAAATTGGGGTATAACCTCCTGACTGGTCAACAATACAGGCGGAAAACATTCCCTAAATGGCGAAATATAGTAGACCTTAAAGAGACGCTCTGATGCAAGGAAAAAGAATTTACAAGGCTACTTATTTATCAGTTATCAGCGAATTCCCTTATTTTCACTTATTTTCATAAACCTCCCTTTCCACTCTTCCCCTCACGAACTGCCTGCAGCCGTTGTCATGTCTCGAGCCCCATTTCCGAACAGCTACCGCTTTCGCACGTCCACCGCCGAAGGTAGCTGTTTTTTCTGCCATAAACTTACCACCGCACTTCTCATTACCGACCCGGTTTCTGCTCTACAACCCAAGGATTGGTTCTACTGCTGTGTTAGCCACGCGATGGACTCATCGGTTTGTACATTACTCAACCCTCTCGTTACTGACCCAGAACCGTCAACTCCCACGACAGAGGGGTCTGCGTCACTAGTATCAAATAAAGACAAAGACACCAAAACGACGTCGCCCAAAGATATTGCTTCGGAGACCCCCACTCAGGATAAGCAGCAACCCGGGGAGACTTTGGCGGTTAGTGAAGGTGGGAATCCCTCTCCGACACCCGTACCTCGGCAACCGTCACGTTTCTGTCTGCACCACAACTTGTTTTATATTCGCGAGTCCCAATACCAACGAAAATTAGACTACCAGAAAGCGCAAGAAATGCTACAACGGTTCCCCTTGGTACCAGGTAAATAAAAATAAATACATTCACTATTTTATCCGTCAAAGATTTTTCCCGTTACAGCTCGTTCCTTGAAATATCCAAAAGGGGGATAACTTTGGATATCTTTTCATTTCCACAGCCTTCAGTTTAAAACAATCCCATGTGTAACAGAAACTTGCAACAGATTCAGGGAAGGGAGTCCACAATCACCCCCTACCTCTACCTCTCGATGAGGCAGAGAACCACTTCCTTTCGCTGCTAGATGGAAGTGGACAAGAAAGGGTCGATCCTTGGATGGAGCCGACCTGCAGGCCATCTGCAGCCAACAGATCCAATGGATCACCAACCTAGCCAGATCAAGACTGATTCCAGGCCCTTTGACTTTAGCTCACCATTCGAATGCCAGGAAAGGAGCCTTCCCACATAAGCTGCTGGTACCTGCTGGACCAATTGAATGGGCACCATTCAGAAAGGACCATTCATCCCAGATCAGAATCTATATGATTTCTCCAGCCGCTGCTCCGAGAAAATCAGTTAAATAGAGGGTTCCCCCTCCCCCTCAACTGGATTGGCTTCCTCAGGTATTAAACAAATAGATCTATTAGGCACTAAACTGCTCGCAAAGTTTATCATTTCCTACCATAATCACTATGTTATGACCATCACCTACTATGAGAGATGAATAAGGATATTTCACCACAAACTAGTAATAGTGGCTCGAGAGGATCAGCCATAAGGATTGACTATAGTTTTCACTTAAGTTGACCGCCTAGCCTCCCAGATGTGGTAAGTCAGTTTCACTAAGGAAATGCGGCTTGGGCTCTCTCACTCATTCTATACTGCACTCTCCCAATCTAAGGTATCCTTTTGTAATTCTGTTCAGTTAAGTTACTTCTCCGCTGAGTACGGTGGACTAGACATTTGCCTTGCACCATTTGTTTCTCGGTGCGTTAGACATAGCTCTGCACCATATTGTTGTGAATAGATTCCTACATTGCTATAACTACCATTCCTTGCACCTAGATTAGATACTGCGTTCTGCGACAAACAGTATCCATCCATCCATTTGGCTAAATACTGCGCTCTGTGGTTCTCCATGCTATCCAATTCCCCAAGTTCCACTTTTACGATCATGTCGTCTAGCGTCTCCTCTAGTGATGGTTGTTGATATCTTATCAGCTTCCCCTTACCGCGGGTTATAAGCCTTATGACGATTCCTGTATGCAGTTTATGCTTATTATCGTAGTAGCTTATGATGAATACGGCCCACTCTAACAATAATCTATCATGGAACACCATACCCCCCAGCTATAACCTCAATGGCAGTACTAATGAGTACTCATCGCCCCAGGGACATACTCATACTGGCTGAATGACGGCCAACCCAGTCACCAATTTCTAACCCGGGGATCCCAGGTTAACCCAGGACATCCCCTGTATTTCCAACCAGCACCTATATACATAGGATAGTGTGCTTGATACTGACTTGACAAAAGCGTGTTTCATTTAAGGAGATGTAAAAATATCAGTGGACCATATCTGTCATATGTTCGCTTGCTTTGAGTTTCTATGTAATTACAACGAGAATAACGGTACATATCGAAATTTCCCAACTCTTAAATTTATTGAAAAATAAATGCTTGAGGAGCACACATGAGCACTTTCCGTGAAGTGTGCCCAGTGATAGGTTAAACAAAAGCAGCAGCGAAATTCATTGCCAAAGTCATAGAAAAAAATTATTGGGACATGGCTTAATTCCTTCAATGTGGAACCGGATAGGCAAAATATAAACGTATTAGTTCCCGACGAATAGCGGATAGTTTTGAATAAGAATATGTTCGGATAATGACTGGTAGGGTAGTAGGATACCAATCAAGTTTAATTGCATATGCATATACAACACGAATAGCTTCGTATCGAGGGCTAAAACTCTCAGCAGTAATCCTGACCTTTCCCAAATGATTCACAAGATGTGCCAGGAGCACATGGGCGAGACCAAATGAGTTTGCCATCATTATATACATCAATCCCCGTTCTTGCATCATTACATATATAACGTAAACCGCCACATACAACGTTTGCAAGCAACAGTAGCATGGTGGACACAAGGGAAATAGCGGATGGCGTAGTCTTCATGATGGGTAGGCTTGGGGAGAGGGGAAGTCCAAATGGGAACCTTAAACGATACGCGCGGGTACTCGAAAATAGAAGAAAAGGTGGGGTATTTTGACATCAAACAAGGCTGATTAGGTCGTAATAGGCAGCCAGAGATAGGGTTTATATAAGCGATGGCCAGGTTAATGCCCAGTTCATCAGCAAAGCAAATCTATGTGTTTATGAGGGGGGGATGATTAACTCAGTGGATGGTCAAGGAAATGGATGATGGTGCGTGGTCGCATTTCACCCTTGTTATTTGGGACCATATGCGCTCCTCAACCTGATTGCGGTAAAAAACAAGCCTCTCGACAACTTTATAGTCAGTGAAGATGAAGAAAGAGTGTATAAACCATTATACCCCCCTTTTCTTACATACTATATCAATGGTATAAGACGAGGGATGTCTGCTAAAACTCATACGATCCTTCACTCTCTCCGCCTTCATAGAATCTTCATCCTCACCACACCGCATGTCGTGATGGACGTGGTATCCCGTGGCCCCTTGCTTGGTGACTGTGGCGTCATTCTTCCAATTCCCCATGAACTCTTTCTGTACTAGTATATTATTTTCCGTCCCGCAATAAACATTATGGTTCCACCTGCGTAACGCGATGGTACTGACTCCGAGTTTTTAGGCCACCAAGTTCAAAGCACCCCAACGTCAACACAGTGAGGATTTCCTCCATTTCCTCGGACCACTTTCCAACCCCAAGGTAGCTCATTCAAATGGAATGTCTATCCCTACTGTGTCTCGTTGATGATTTTTAATTTATTGGGCCTGCTAACCCTTATTATTACCACCTCTCTTCCAAACCCAGGATCACTTCTCCATGTTCTGTACAGTAAAGTTGAATATAACCATATCCATACTTTAAATATACAATATATAGACTCGAGAAAATAGGATAAATTACATCACATAATCTATAATACACCCTTTCACCCTTACCATATTATAAAGACGAAAACTGTGTACCCCAACGAACATTTTGGATGTCATTGCATCGATGAGCCACTCACCAAGTACTTGGGGAAAAAATCCATTCTCCCAATGCTCCCGCATTTTCTTAATGCCATTTCTTATTAATACTCCTTTTTTTTTAAAAAAAAAATAGGGTCCATGCAGAGCATCCCATGTTACTTCTACGCACCCTGCCACAATTTCCTTTTCCCTACACTCACTCTAGTTCACTATTTCGACATTTCTTCCAGCTCTCTGATTTTTTTCACATGGGTGGTTTTTCTTCCCGACTATATGGGTGATATTTTGGGCCTATGTAGAGATTTTGAGCGAAAACATACCAGCTACACATTTAACCAGGTATATTGTGACAGATCCATTCAACGCTGGCAGATTTTTCGCTGTATAGTCAAAAATCACCCATGTGGTCCTGTTGAGCCTTGCCAATGACACCTACGGGCAGGAGCTTCTCCGTTCATGTGCTCTCTAGCCCTTTCTCTCCCTTCTCCCTTTTTCTGTAGTTTGGAAGGAAATGTTGGTGACAGGTTGTGCCATGATTTCCATTTAATGCCTTGCAAAGGGTTCTATTGGGAAAAGCGATGGCTACATAGGGCGTTCCGTTGATGAGTGCGATTTGCACTTAATTTTATATAGCTAGGAGATAATTGGCCGAGCAAAATACATCGATTTTATACAGTGACGTTATCATGTGTTGTATGAGATAACTCGTCCTATTTTGTCTGTTACTAGGAATGGTCCCAGGTTGAAAAGAGTAGGTAAGCTGAATGAAGTCCACAACTACGCCAGGGTCCCAAAAAATTACACTTCTGTTTCATATTAAGTAGGGTCTACCCAAACTCATATAGTGCAAACTTGGGAAAGGAGGGGAGAGTATTTCATTTTTATGGAGAGCCCACGAGGCATACCAAGTCGACTGCGCTATATTTGAAAATGTGAGAATTTGTGATATACAATGAGAAAAGCGGAGTGTTGTAACATGGGGAAGGCAAAATTACAACAGCTAACGTTTGAAGAAACATGTTTTACTTCCTCCGGTAATCAAATCTGGTTTGTAGGCTTGTAATAGTGCTAGTATGAAATATGCTGGTCACATCAAGCAATTGATTAACTGGCGTTATTCGGTTTTTTTTGTTTTCGTGGTCCATTGACCTGCCTAAGTAGACTTCCTTCTCAGACCACCTCTTATTATCATTGTTGTCTACATTACATTTAGGGTGATCCCCCAAACCTTTTATATATATATATTCGCCATGTCTATCGATATCGAAGCCGCGGACGTGATTCGGTTAATTGAACAGTTCCTCAAAGAACAAAAGTTACACCACACCCTCCACACACTTCAGGGCGAGTCCCAGGTGACACTCAACACCGTGGACAATGCCGACGCTTTCGCCCAAGATATACTCCAGGGTCGTTGGGATGTCGTGTTGAAAACCTTGGTCCCGTTGCAATTGCCGTTGTCTAAATTGATGCCCTTGTACGAACAAATCGCCTTAGAACTGATAGAAATGCGGGAAATTGCCGCTGCTCGTAACCTGGTGCGGTCGACGGATGCTATGCAGTTATTAAAGGAACGCCAACCCGAACGCTATCTTCATTTGGAACAATTATTGGGTAAAACTTACTTTGACGCGCGGGAGGCTTATCCAGAAGGGACGTCCAAGGAGAAACGTCGTCAAGCGTTGGCCCAGTCCTTGGGTCGGGAAGTTACCGTAGTGCCCCCTTCCCGACTGCTCACACTGTTGGGCCAGGCTTTAAAATGGCAGCAGTACCAGGGTCTATTACCAAGTGATCGTGAAGCCCGGTACGATCTGTTTCGCGGTACCGTTACGGTTGCCCCTACCAACGATGACCTGGTTCCCACCCAATGCTACACCACCATTCAATTCCCCAAGGATAAACGTGTGGAAACTGCCATATTTTCCCCGGATGGCCAGTCCTTGGTGACCGGAAGTGGTGATGGGTTTATAGAAGTGTGGAATACTCTCACTGGTAAACGGCGGTCGGACCTGCGCTATCAAGCGGAAGAGCAGTGGATGTCCATGCGAAGCAGAGTACTCTGTCTAAGTTTTAGTCCGGATGGGGAACTGTTGGCTTCGGGAGACCAGGACGGCCGGATCAAAGTATGGACGATACACAATGGCCAGTGTGCACGACGATTTCCTGCGGCGCACGCTCAGGGAGTGACCACACTGTGCTTTAACCATGCCGGTAATCAGCTGTTGAGTGGCAGTTTTGACCAAACTGTACGGTTGCACGGACTGAAATCGGGGAAAATGCTCAAAGAATACCGAGGGCACACGTCCTTCATCAACTCGGTACGGTTTACCCTTGACTTTACCAAAGTGCTCAGTGCCAGTAGCGATGGTACGGTCAGAGTGTGGGATTATAAGTCGTGTGACTGTTTGGCCTCCTTTATTCCGCATGCTAATACTTTGACGGCAGCTCAACCCCACATTACCACTCCAATAGTCCAACGCATTGCCCTTGTACCCCAACTCACCGACCAATTCATCGTATGTCCAAAACTCTCGTCGGCTATGTTGGTCTCCCTCACCGGAGAAACTGTTCGCTCGTTTGACTGGCCAAGTAAAGAAGACGTTGAATTTTTGGACGTGGCCCTCTCCCCACACGGTCAATTTCTCTACGTGGTGGGTACCGACAAATACTTGCACTGTTTTTACCTAGACACGGGCCGATTAGTGCAAAGTGTGAAACTCGGTGAAAACGACATTCTCGGGTTCGTTCACCACCCTTTGGCCAATATCCTGGCCGTGTATAATGATGCAGGCCATGTGTCTCTTTGGCGCCCTGAGACACTATCTTAATGGATTAGGAGGGAGGGAAGATAATAGATGTTAGCATATTAAAAATTTGGATGCATTTAACTGAACTGGAGGCAGAAATTTGCTGAAGTTTATTTGACCATAGTGATGGAAAAGTCACGGATTCGTTTATTACTCATACGGAAGTACAACGTCGGACTTTTTTATTTTATTTAGCAGCTATACAGACCAAAGCTAGTTTTTGCTTATCAAATCGAAGCAATAAGGCGTTGTCACAACCTTGATACTTTTCCGTATTCATCGCATAAAACACTTTTTTATTCGAGTACTTTTACTGCGTCAAAAGATTGTAAATATACAAGGTAAAAAAAATAACAAGTTAATAAATCAAAACGGTGCACGCAATCCCCGTTTTCCTGAGAAATTTTACACGAATCAGATTACATAGGTGAATAATGAACTACCACATTTTATAGGGATAGGGAATAATAATTATAATAATAATAGGGCGGATTATTATTCCGCCAAGTCATTCACGGAGCCAATGACTCCGTCGCAGAGTTCCTTCAAGAAATTCGGACCGGCTTTGGGGAATTTTTTCAGATGGGACTGACTGGCTAATCGCAAAGCCTGCCACATGCGGGCATGGTGGTAATCACTAGTTTCCTCCGTCAAGTCCGTCCACTCGTCAGGTTGTGGGTATTCGTCAGCTACGTCGCATAGGAATGTTTCCAAATCCGGCACGGCGCTTTGCAAGTGGTTGGTGCGTAATTCCTCTAAATGGTTTCCGTCCATGCACCATAACGCGGTCAATTCGTTCGTGCCCACCGCAAACCGCATCGGAATTTTGGGAATAGTCGCACGGAGGTCAGTTACTTGAGCCTGAAAATCCTGTAAAAGTTCCGCAATTACCGTGTTTAATTCGATGGGGGGACAATTGGCCTGCTTCCACTGGACCCAATATTCATCATGGCGAAGAATCAACAGTACAGCGTGCATAAATTCCTTGCCAGTGGTATCGGTATCTCGCAGGAGATCGAGTACAGATTCTTGGGTTTTTAAAACCCACTCCTGAGCAGCGGATTCCAATGTAAAGGTCTGTTGCAACTGCTTGTTAACCGGTCGGCCGGGGACGATATTTTGTTGTTTCTTTTCAGGGGTAAACAATAACAGGTATTTGAACACGATTAGCACCTGAACTAACACCTGACGCCGAAATTGAGCGTCCACGATTTGCAGGAGAAGTAGACTAGGATTAGTAAGGTATTTAGGATTCCAGGGCGCCTGGTCAACCGGTGACTCTGCCAAAAGGATATCCGGTGAAGGGGTCGGTGAAGTCTCAGTCGTTCGACTTTCGTTCACAACCCGTTGGAATTCGTCCAGCACTGTTGCCAGGACTCGCTGGAATTTGCCAAAACTTTGCTTATCGAATAGGAGCGGAGGTTGGGCAAAATAGGCCTGGATACTCCACAGAGATTGATATACCATTTCGTGACCTGGAGGGTCGGTCTGCATAGAGGGGTCCGTGGCATACTCGGTAATGTTTTCCACGTGGAAATCTCCGCGTAGGTTCACTCCGGAGCGATCCGAAAGGGGGAATACGCTAGCCAACAAGATCAACACCCGTCCGGCAAACGTAGCGTGTTGCGTTAATGAAGTACGCCGTAATAGTTCGTTGCAGAGTCGTAACAAGACCAACCCTTTGCCGCGGGTGGCTACCATATCCCGACTAAATACTTGTTTACGCCTTTCGAGGTAATCAAATAAGCGTACCACCGCGTCCAATGTTTGGGTTTCGCAGAAATGTTCGACCAGTAAGAAGGGAAACGACGGGTCGCACAACCCAGACCGTTCGCTAGCCAGTACCACATCCAGAAAGCACTCCAATCTGGCATAATCCTGAGACAGCTGTATCAACTGATCTCGGAATACGCATTCTAGTGCCATGCGGAACACTTCTGGAGACACGAGGTTGCTGGCTTCTGTAACGGGTGCCAATGGGGACAGATGCTGGGCAACGGCTTGCATCAGCACTGAATCTTGCGTGGAATCTATCTGGTCATTGGGTGAGAAGTACTGACTGTTTTTAAGGATGTCGGCGAGTCCTTGTTGCACCTGTTGGCTATAATCGTCAAACAGCATAGTAGGTAAATAGGAATGGCGGAAAACACCTGCTAAATAAAACGTAATCTAAGAAATAACTGTATTAACTACGGCACAATAACAACGGAATAAAAAGGAAACGGTCCAATTACTTGAACCCAATGTATGCGAACAATGTTTGAACATGTAAAAAATAAAAATAAAAGGCGGTGAAACCAATCCTGTCGTTATTTGCCTACTGGGATGTTGAAGAATAACCAAATTATAGTTGCCTTGTTGCTCGTCCCAAAATAATGTGAAATCTTGAATCGCTAATGACACTTGTTCGGTCAATGTGAAGGTTAGGGTTAACTGGGTGATGCAAACCCTACATAGCATTAACTACAAATAACAACGCTCGCTCAAAAGTGCCAAACCTCGACAATAATCCCCTTAGTGTAGAGAGTTGGTTTACAGTTGACTTATGAATTTCTGCTTTTATTTTTTTTCTACCTTATTCCCCTTTTTACGTTAATTTTTTTGCCCTCAGATTTACCGTCGCTACCCCTTTTTTACTTTGCATGTCGACGTCTAGAAATGCCTGCCCCGACCTATTCTTTGGACACTATACGAACCGAACCGGAACCGATCCTTGACGACTGTCAGTCACGTTTACCGTGTCCCCAATGTCGCAAAGTTGTTAAATACTTTTGCTATCGTTGTTACCGAGTGGTGGGCGTGGATCCCGAGCGGATTCCTCGATTGGCATTACCGGTTAAATTGCAAATGTAAGTTTTCTTTTTAAAAAAAAAGGAACTTGGACGTCTCTGAGGATGGCCGTTACTCTGGTAATAGTTGACGAAAGAAAGGGAGATATATTCTCTTCCCTTGCTTTTGTAGGAGAGTTAGACCGGTCAGGATATGGGCATCAAGCTTACCCTATCAGAATAGCAATGTTTATCCACGGTTGAACCCTTTGTTTACCATTTCCATATTTTTTAAACAAAAAAAAACTGTGGTTATCGATTGTTCTCCAGTTACAAACATCATTTAGAACGTGATGGCAAATCTACTGCTGTTCACGCCAAAATTATTGCCCCTGATGATGTCACGATTCATACGTATCCGAACGAGCCGTTTAATTTGGAAAATGTAGAACGTAGTGTACTACTCTTTCCTGGCCCGGTAAGTCAAGAGCAGCACAGAATACTGCCATACGAAACAGCACAAACATGACTTTCAATCCAATTGGTTGCAATACTCATTAGCTAAATACCGATCGACGATGTATATATAGCATGTTCCATTACGCTTTAACCTGCTTAGCTAAACATAATGCCGTTCATCTAATCTTCTTTCCTCCACAGGACGCTAAAACTCTCGAGGAGATCGATCCAAACTCGTTTGACCGGATAATCGTCATCGACGGCACCTGGCGTCAGGCACAGGCCATTGTAAAGTACACCAAAGGTCTTGATCGAGTCCAAAAGGTAACCATCCAACCTCGGGCTACCCGTTTTTGGCGTTACCAACAATTTAGCGATACGCATTTGGCTACCATCGAAGCGATGTATTTCTTTTACCGTGAATACTACGATGCGTATCTGCGCACCAAGTCATCTCCCGGAACTCCGCCTAATGAGTACGCTGGGCAATACGACGACTTGATGTTCTATTACAAATATTTCTACAATTTAATCCAGCGAACTTACCAGGCTAACCCAACCAAACCCTATACCCGTCGTCAAAGGGCCGGGTACATCAAATACGACAGTATTGACAGTTCAGTAACCCCATCTTCCACTGAAAAGCGTGATTGATTGAGTCAAGTCGCTTCAAATTACCCTTCCGTCCATACCAGAGATGATGATGTTGTTATCTCCGCTGTCGCATCCTTTTTGGAGTCCCTGGTGTTCAAGCCCCTTCGATAGTCAGCTCCCACAAAAAAAGTAAATAAATTTGGCAACGTGTTTATTCTAGACGGTCTTACTCTTTTGGGCCATACGTATTACAGACCGGAATGCAGCGACATCGAATCGGTACGTACAATAGCCAGTTCCTAAGAGGCAAAGACTACCCAGGGCTACATGTAATAGCTGGTGGTAAAAGGTTGACCACCCCACGGCATAACTTGACCACCATGTTAGTAGCCAACTAACGCCAAAGGCCATCAGGGTAGGACAGGACGGGAGTAGTTTCCACAACTGAAGCTGGGACACTTCAACACTCTCTGTATCGTCCGTTGGGGAATTGGAGCGTTGTGCATGTCGTAAACAAAAGGTGTTGATGAACCGCACGCTGTACGCGATGCGCAAAGTCATGTTAACCATGTTGGCCACCACAATACCAACCGCACCCAATGGTACCACTACCAATAGACAAAAGGCAGTGGACACAAAGATCAACGAAAAGAATACCATAGCTCTACTCAATGCATTTAGCTGAGCTTCAGAGGCTACCGACTGGACAAAGGCCTCGGTTAATCCGTTGTAGGCTAGGATAGGAATATACACACAGTACACCGCTAAAGTAGATGCCGCTGAGGTATGGGTCCATCGTTCTCCCCCGAGGAGGTGGACCACTAACCCGGTATAATTAGTACCCAAACAAATAAACAATAGCCCCAGAATGCTATGCACTCGTAGGAGGGAGAGAAGATACTCAATACTGGTTACTACGGTCCGTGGAAATGATCGGTCTGTGGCTTGGTTGAGATCGCTGCCAGGCTGGGAGCCCATGAGGCGGCTAAACATGATGCGACTGGTTTCCTCCAGTGGTAAAAATAGGATACGGGCAACCAACGACCCGTAATTCCCTACAAAGGCGTAAACCCCCTGTACAGTATCCGTAGTGGCCCAAGTGATTAACATTTTATCACCCTCGGTTAGCACATGCTTAAGCAGTGACTGTTTGGTAAATGTGACGGCCAGTGTGACTATGGTGGGTGAAAAATACTGACTGAGCAGGCCACCTTGAACGACCTGTCGTCGGGGTAGAGGTCGGGGGAAATACGCACGAAAAGCGGGCATGGTGTGCATAGTATCGTTGCCCAACCCACCTATCCAGGCGGCGCACCGTGGAAGGCATGCCAAGTGCCAGCGCTCACACCACTGTTGGCCGGCGGGGGACAATGCGGCATAAAATGAGGTAAACCCTAACAACACCACCAGTGCGTAGGTGAGTTGGGCCACTGCATAGGCCACCACCCCGTACACATTCGATTCGTGAGGGGCGGATAAGGTACTCCCGTAGAGGGTCATACCAAAGGCCGTAAAACATCGCAGTACCAACGCCAGACCTTTGATACTCACCCGAACCCGATACAAAAGGTTGAGCTGAGTAACCACAAACAAGGGTTCCGCCAAGAGTTCCACACACGCTGCCACGCTGTAAATATAGACCGCCGTTTTAAAGTGGGGGATTTCCTCGGCGCGAGTGGAAGTCAACCCTAAATAGGTCCCACAAACTAAGGTAGTCAAGCTCAACCCCAGAAGCACGGGCACCCAAGCCAGATTAACCGTGGCTTGGTCGGTAGTGAAACGAGTAAAAAGGGGAGCAGGAGCCACGGCAGAGGGACCTTTGGACTTACCCGGTACCTTTGACGGAAGAGGCGTTGCTGTTTCCGGATGGCTTTTCTTTCCGGGACCATTTTCGTTGGGGGTGATTAGCTGCTCTTCTGATGGACTCCGGAGTAGTGCACAGCATATGCCTTCCCGAGACAGAAAGAGAATGGTGGCTAATAGTAGTTCAAATTGAATAGATACGATACCCAATGTACGAGGGTCAGTGAAGCGTATGAGGAGTTGGTTTAAGGTAAAGGTAATAAAGCGGGAAAACACCTGGAGAAAGAACAGGTAGGACGCGCCACTGAGGGAATGCGACACAAGGGAATATGTGAGTCCTCCTGGCACCCATGTTCCGGACATTCGAGCTATATTTCTGTCGATAAATGGAAAAATAAAAACGACGGCTGTAAGGAGAAGGAAGGGTGAGAAGGTGCCGAAATTTACTACACAAATGGAATCACCAATAATAAAGCGATAACTGGCCAGTCTTACTATCGAGTGTGTACTTTGCTACTAAAAGTCAGTCCCTACTCTATCCTTGATGGTCTTTCACTTCCACCTCCCTTTCCCACGTATTGACCGTTGGGAAAAGCTTTTGTATTCCTTTGCTACCTAGTTTATGGAATACCAAGGGATATACTACGGGTACTTTCCATATGATAATCAACTCAATGAAACTGATATTATTCAACTACTATTCTAATCACAATGAACCCCAAGGGTAACCAACTGTAACTTTTACCTTGATAATGTAAAAGCCAAAATGCATTCATAGTTGTAGTTGTAAATCATATGACCCAGAAATGCTGTATTTTAATTAGTTGTTTCACCCTTTTTTGGCTTGCTCACTTCATGTTTTTCACTTTACAATCTTTTGCACATATTTTCTCTCTTCCTCCCTTCTCCCCTCCCTACTCCATATGTCACATCCTCACTCCCCAAAATTACCACTGATGTTATTTGATGCCTATGTGACACTTATAACCACCACACTCAATGAAATTTTTGATCATACTGTAATAGGATTCTGGTCACTGGTGCGAGAAGGCACTCAAACAAAACAATGGCGACCTACGAGTAGGTAAATA